>PVJD01004348.1:0-136572 GCA_004026545.1 Mormoops blainvillei
CCCCCCTCACAACCCACACCCTAAAACAAACTCATCCTCACATACTGAATAAAAATCAAACCAATTCAATCCATACAAGCCATGCAAAAAGATGATTGGGAGGGGAACGGAAACAGAAACTAAGCACAAAGAGCTCCCGTTTGTTACCTTCACTCCTCTTGGCTGCGCCCGGGTCAGCGTAGATGGAAGCCGCAGTAAATAAGGAAAAGATGACGAAGGCCAACAAAATGAACGCCGCCTCCAGGTTGGTGAATGGGAGCTCCATGGACCACCACAAACCTCTTCACCTGCAGTAGAAACCAAACATTGGCTCAGCACACTCTACCCAGAGATAACTTGTTCAGCAATTATTTATTCTAGAATCGAACACATAGGAAATTTATGAAACTTGTTAAAATACTTCTGTGAATTTATCTGGAACTGGCAAAATGGAGTGCGCTCTCGTTTTTTTGAAATTTGGCTTAAGTGTTGGTATAACTAACTTTCACCTTTAGTGCGTAGATTGAGGAGAACGTGGAAGTCTGAATGGCAGAGTCTATTTATGTTTGTACACGTCCGCGCGTTTTTTGGATACAGCTCCGGAAGTAAAGTCAGGGTCTATTTCATTTCATGAAGGAAGAAATACTAATGTTGATATGTATCTGACGTGACTGCACCTAGGTTCAGAGTAAAACCTCTTTGGTTCCTGTGCTTGGAATTAGCTGGCGTCTGCCAGCCGGGTGATAGATATACAACTGAAGCAATATATTTATTTATTTTTTTAGTCAACAAAAGAAAAAGACCCCAGAGCAGCTGGATCAAACCTAATCCAAATGAAAATAAATGTGTTTACAAATTAACTGTGAGAACTTCCAATTTCTGATTCAACAAGTAGAGCTCATATATCTGGAAAGGAAAGAGTAGTTCCCTAGGCAGAAAATGATAGCATTATCCAGTTGAAAGTAACCTCTCTCTGGCTTTCAGTGTTGACCATACAAATGCTAAATATTTAAACCACTGTAGACATATGTGGGAATGTTATAATTTTAAGAATTCCTAGAAAAAGAGAATTTACATCCTCCCATCATAACTCATCCTAACTTCTTCATTTACTGTCTATTTTAGGGAAGTAATTTACTGGGGTCTTTCATGTAAGGGCTCAGGTCAGAAACATTGAGCAAATAGTACAGAGAGTTCTGTGTACTCTCCTTACATCCCCACCACTTCTATTGTTAACATCTTTCATTAGTGTGGCCCATTTGTTGCAATTAATGAACCAATATTGATACATTATTATTAACTGAAATCCATAATGTACATTAAGTTTCAGTTCTGTGGGTTTTGACAAATGCATGTCAACCACCATTACGGTATCACATGAAATAGTTTCTCAAATGCTTCACATATTCATTCCTCTCCTCTCTCTTTCTCAACCCCTGGCAATCTCTTTACTGTCTCTAGTTTTGCCTTTTCCAATAGTCATGCTGTTGGAATCACAAGTATGTAGCTTTTCCCGACTGCCTTTCACTTAACCATAAGCATGTAAGGCACTCCATGTCTTTTTATGGCTTAATAGCTCATTTCTTTATACCACTGAATAATATTCCATTACCTGGATGTACCATAGTTTGTTTATCCATTCACCTGTTGAAAGACATCTTGGTTGCTACTAGGTTTGGTGATTATGAATAAAGCTGCTATAAAATTCTAGTGCAGGCTTTTGTGTGCACATGATTTTTCAGTCTGGGAGCATGTCTGATGGATCGTATAATAAAACTGTGTTTAGCCTTGTAGGAAACTGCCAACCTGTCTTCCCCAGTGGCTGTACAATTTTGCATTTTCACCAGCATGAATGAGCATTCCTATTGCTCTGCATCCTTGCATCAATTTGATATTGTCAGTCTTTTGTTTTAGTCACTCTAACAGGTGTGTAGCATATCATTATCGTTTTTATTTGCAATTCCTTGGGGATATACAATCCTCAAAATCTTTTCATATACTTGACACTATATATCTTCTTTGTCTTTTATTCAGATCTTTTGCCCATTTTAAAATTGGTTATTTGTTTTCTTATAGCTGAATTTTAAGAATTTTTTGGTATATTTTAGATCCAAGTGCTGTATTAGATGAATGTTTCGCAAACGGTTTCTCCCAGTCTGTGGTTTGTCTCTCACTTTTCTTAACAGTGCCTTTTGCAGGGCAACTATTAATTCTAACAAAGCCCAACTCTTCTATGAATCATGCTTTTGGTAATGTATCTAAAAACTCATTGCCAAACTCAAGGTCATATAGATATTCTTATACGTTATCTTTTAGGCTTTATAGTTTTGCATTTTGTAGATCTAAGATTCATTTTGAGGTAATTTTTGTATAACTTATAAAGTCTGTTTTAGCTGTTTTTTCTTCTTATCCTACCCCTCTGCCCTCTTCCTCTTCCTTCTTCTTCAAATACGGATATCCAATTGCTCAAGTACCATTTGTTGAAAAGGTTATCTTTTCTCTATTTTATTACTTTTGCTTCCTTGTTAAAGATAGTTGACCATTTGTATGTAACTATCTCTGGGCTCTCTTTTCTGTTATATACACATACAGGATCTGGCAGAAGTAATGCCACTGAGCGTGGTTGGTAGGGTACCTGAATGTCTCGCACTAGATGGACAGCAATTTGAACATTTCAGCTAAAATGTCATATGGTGTGCTTGAGTGGGATATTGCTATGTTACAGAATGACATGTTTACAACTTTGTAATAAAAGATTTTTAGTAATGAAGACGGGGCATTCTTTGTGTTGGGCCCTGTACATATATACCTTTATATTTCTAGGAACTTATTTTGTGGCGAATGTATTACGACACTTTAAGCCCTATCCTTGTTGTTCTCAAAGCTGCTTTTATATTAATTATTTTAAGATACAAGGTGAGCTATCTCAACAAACTGAAGCCAGCTCTTAATTTCGTGTTATCAGTGTTCACCCTGGAGAGACTGTGTGCATATCCTCTGTCATGATGGGTAAGAGCAGCCCCCACATTCGATACCGAACCATAGTGATGCTAGTTTGGGAAGGAAGGAAGGAGGGCTTTAGTGGGCAGTGTGGACCTTCAGCTGGGCAGTAAAGAAACCCCAGCTTTCAGTAGTGAAGAGAGGCAAAATCAATCCAAAGAGAGGATTAATGAAGTCAGCATAGACACGTTTATATATTTTTGGTTGTGGCATTATGCTAAATTGTTTTTGTGGTGAAGAGAGGTGATGTGAGGAGAAGGAAGCAGGGACAGGACTTGGGTGACATGTAATGAGCACTTAAAAGGGATGAGGCACTATTTCAAGAGCTTCACAACCTTTCTCTCCTTGAATTTTCATAATAACTATATGGTTGATACTGTTATTGTCTCCATTCCATCAGTGAGGGCACTGACCACTGTGACATAAAGTACCTTATCTTAAACTATAAGATGGTACATGGCAGAGGTGGGATATCAACTTGGGCAGCCTGGTTCCAGAGCCCCTGGTTCTGTTTTAATCAATATATTCGCATTCATCCAACTAACTAAGCAAGCACACCTAAAACTCACCGTCATACTTAGAATCCAGTTTGGTAAAGAAGCATGTGGATTAATGGGAAAGGAATTTTTATGTTAGGTACTGTGAGAAGATAATATTTGTTAAGCAAAGACAACTGACAGAATTTAATGCCTAGGTGAGAGTTTAGACTTGTTTCAAATGCTTTTAGAAGGTGAATATAAGGTCTTGGATAGTACGATGACGTGATGTAGCAGTATTCTGAAAACATTAATTGCATTTCCGTATGAAGGAGAGACTGAAGAAAAAGAATGATAATTGGAAAAAAAATGAGATTTTTAGTCATGTAGTATGTTCCACAATAGTAACAGAATGGGAGGGATAAAGCTAAGAGCCGTTCCGAAGAAAGGGCAGAAATATCTTGTACGTTTGCTGGTTATATGCGGTTCAGAGGTTGCCCAAACAGCAGCAAAAATACAATACAAGGTGGAAGAGGCGAGAAGTAGAGCACTTTAAAAAAATTCACAGACTTTCATGTGAATCGGTGGTAGAGAATATTCCTCAAACTTTCTCGTGGTTAGTAGATTTGTGTGCAGACTATACTCATACATTCTGCACTCCTTCAATATTTGGAATTAGATCGATCATGCTTGTGCTTCTCCAGGGAATATGAAGACTATCAAGTCAGTTCAAACAGCTCAGAGAACAAAAAATCATTCTTATTGCCAATATCCTATGAGGACTGTTTCCTCATGAAAACAACTCAACAAAGCAGAATAAGAACAGAAAAGAGAAGGAAATGGTGCCATCTGGTGGTCACTAGCTATTATAGCGGGGAGAAAGACATGAGGATGATTTACCCAATCTTGCTAATGTCCCATTATACAGGCATGGTATCGTGTATGGTATCACATGCCTATGCCAAATAGTTTCTCATATTCTTCAGTTTTGTCCCATTCCCAGGATATTCACTGATTTTAAGGTAATTGTTCCTAGAAGGAAGCATCAGGTAATGTTTTCTGTACACACAGATCATATGCAGCGAGGAGTTATTTCTGTCTCCTATACTAGATGCTGTTATTCCACGCATAAAAAAGATGCAGAAACTGAAAGTTTGGTAAAAAGATGCAGTATGATAATATATATTTGTCAGATATATATGGCTATTCAACATGAAACCTAATTATCTCCTTGTTTAGTGCTCAGGGCTGAGAGCCCTTAACCAGGAATTCTCTACCACCTGCCCTTTTTTCCAAAAAAGCAGTTCCATGGCCATCTTCTGGGTCTTAAAACCAGTCAAAAGTTTATTTGCTAAAGGCAAAGATGAAACCTGTAAATGGCGGCGTTACCTGCACTCTCCTTACTAAGAGGATTCTTGTGGGAGTATCTGAAAAACAGCTGGTTGACCAGCCTGCATTTCTTCCTGGATTGTGTGTCTACAGTCTGATCGCTGGACGCTGTTGCCTAGCTCGTTCACCTGGCGCATAAATGAGTCACTTGTTGCTTAACTGTTGCTTACCTGTTGCTTAGCATAGCGTAGGATTAAGTGTAATTATTATTTAGTGACAGGCTGTAGATAACTCATTCATTTTTACATAATAGAAATAAACGTTACCCCTTTTATCATATTGTATATCATATCCTATCACAACTAAGCTTATCTAAGCTGATTTAAGTTGTAGTCATTTACTAATAACCAAAGCATGGCCACCTTCATTTGTCGTTATTAACTTAGCTAATCCCCAGTAACTGACTGAACTCAGATATTGTCTTCTTCATTTGGGAAGGAAAATGGGTCATTAGACTAATCTTACCCTACCACCCAACACCTCTGCTGTCCTTCAGAATGATCTTTATAAATGTAAATCAGATCATGCCACTCTTCTGCTTAACTCACACATGGCTTCCTGTGGAATAAAGTCCTAATTCCCATCCCTTCCCTACAAGGCCCTGCATCACCTGACCTACATCCTCTCTGACAGAAGCACCTGTGATACTCTCTAGGCTCCAGCACGCTGACCTTGTTTACCTTCCAGGTCATACCGAGCTGATACCCGCTGAGCACCACCATTATTCTTATTCATTCATTCATTCATTCATTCATTCATTCATTCATCTCCTCTCCCCGAAATAAAGCTCCACGAAAGCAGAGCCCTCTGTTGTTTACCTCTGGATCTGTAGAGTTAGGAGAAATGACTGGTAGGCAGTCATTTTTCTATAAATGCTCATGGAACGAATGTAAGTGAATAAATGAGCAGGCAAAAGCAGCAGATAAGCAAGTTGACAGAGAGATCTGAATTTCACGGCTGTGGATAGAAAATCTGGGTTAAAGGTATATTCAGAAATCTTAGCGATATCAAGCACTCCATTACTTGAGCAAATCCTACCCAGAGGACATGAAGTCTGCTTTGAAAATGGTCTTAAGGCTTCAATAAACTAGGCAGCCAGCTGGGGACTGATGGTTTTGCTTGCTGCTGTTACTGCTGCACGGGGGAGATGTGTTTCTTCTCGTTTGTTGTTTTAGTTTTCTCTGGTGGTTTCTTGCCACGCTTTCTGCTCTTTTTGTGCTCTGCCCATTTACACCATGGGTGTTGGAATAAACCCTCGAGTCCTGCTGTGATTGCTTGGGGACTATGTGGGACACGTGCTTTGGTGTTGAATCTCTTTCTTTACATAAATGCTGTGTATATGCAGTGAGGGGAGGGCGGAAGGGACCAGGCAAAATGATTGCCTTAATCCGAAGAAAAATCTGCCAGAGTCAGTACAGAGGGCTCATTCACAGTAAGTAAATAATTTTTTCTGGGAACTGAGGCATTTTTTTTAGTATTTCAAACACTTACAACCAACTTGATTAGAAAGCTAAAGGCTGAAAAAAATTCTTTGAGACCCTAGAGTTCCTCTACTTGTTTTTGGAGGTCTTGGGAGAAAGTCTACAAGCTATACCATTTACCGATATTTACATGGTCTCACCTTAAAGCATGGGCTCTGGCCACTCACCCAACATGCGCACCATTCCTCTGGCCTGCCGGATGCGTCTGTCTGCTTTTTCTGAGACAAAGTATCCCTGTCTCCTTTTAAAATTCTGAACATGACCCGCCTGCTGCAGGAAATGAGTACCTCGTTTGAATAGTTTGAAATAAGTAGCACCTCTTTCTGTTGTGTATGCAAGAGTGTTTCTGTCGCGGTGTAATTATCATCTACAAAACACGGCCTTGAACTGTAATCCTTTACATGTTTGAAAGCAACATTTGGTCGTGTATGTATTCCTGAATTCTCTTTTCACTTTACATTTACAGGTTCATTGTTATGGACTGTACATTTGTGTCCCGCCCTCCAAATTCATATATTGAAATCCTAAACCACCAGTGTATTGGAGGTGGAGACTTTGAGAGGCGATTAGGTCATGTGGGTGGAGCCCACCTGAATGGGATTAGTGCCTTTATAAAAGAGACCCCTCACAGAGCTCTCTTACCCCTTCTGCCAGGTGAGAACAGAGTGAGAAGAGAGAGGAAGCAGGACCTCCCTGGACGCCAAATCTCCCAGTGTCTTGAGCTTGGACTCCCCACTCTGTAGAACTGTGAGTAATGATCTTTGTTTAAGCCACCCAGTGCGAAGCATGTTTTTATAGCAGCCCGAATGGACTGAGACACTTGTTGAGGCAGAAACTTGGTTTTCTTGGTTGCACTTGCTGAATGACAAATGATATGTCCCCAGCTCCTGTCACTGTTGCTTCTGCTTCATATTTTATCCCGTTACATGTCTCTTTGATTGATTTCGTCAGTCTTTATTTTAGACTCCCTATCATTTTTAACTTCTTTTTTGGAGAGCTGCATAGTGAAAGCCATCGTCTCTTCAAAATTTGACTCAAAAACCATCTCCTTTTTGAGAACTTTATCCTAAATAAAATTTCAGATTTGGGAAAAAAAAAATTAAGGATCACCTTGTCCAAACACCTTTCAATGACTGAATTTTCCCCAAACCGTTTTGGTAGAATAGGTGCTCAGCCTAAACTTGAGTTTGCTAGCGACAAGGGACTCACTACCTTTGGAAGCAACTCAATTAACCTCAGGATAGCTCTACTCATCAGAGAAGTCTTCCTTCACATGAGCTAAGTTTCATTTCCTTGTTGCCATTACTCTTCAGTTCCTGAGAACAGAAGAGCAAGTTTCTCTTTCGGGTGAGGGTTCTTCAAATATTTGAGTATGTGTTGCTTGTACTTTCCTTTGTTTAAGCAAATGTTCCTCGCATGACAGTTCTGCATTCCGCCTCCCTCATGACTCCTGCTTTGCTTCCTGGAGTAGAGTCCCAGGCTGAAGGCAGCGTGTCTGACTGCGTAGCCTGGGGCCCCGTAGGGCAGCAGCATTTTAGCTTTTCTCTTTTGCCACAGATTTGGTTGCCAGTCAGGTCTCTCTCTCTTTCTTCGGATATATTTATTGATTTTAAAGGGAGGAGAAGGGGAGGGGGAGAGAGAGAGAGAGAGAGAAAAAAAGAGAGAGTGAGAGACAGGAAGAGAGGATGAGAAATATTGTCATACTAACCCCCTATCTGTATTATTACTAAATTGCAAATCATAGTTCTTGTGTTTTGAGTTGGTTTTCTTGCTCCTTAATATTTCTACCCACTAAATTTCATATTATTAGATTTAGCCCATTTATCCCGCCTAGGACTTTTTTGGATTTTTTTTTTTTTTCAAATTCTCACCCAAGGAGATTTTTTTTTCATTGCTTTGAGAGAGAGAGAGAGAGAGAGAGAGAGAGAGATAGAGAGAGAGAGAGAGAGAAACATCAGTGTGAGAAATGCATCGATTGGCTGCCTTCTCATATGTGCCCCAACCAGGGATTGAACCCAAAACCTGGGTGTGTGCCCTGACCTGGAACGAAACCCTAGACTTTTTGGTCCATGGGACGATGTTCCAACCAACTGAACCACACCAGCCAGGGCTGGATCCTTTTGTTACCATTAGATGTATTTGCAAATTTTTTTAGCTTTCTGTTACCCACAGGTTTAATGAGTTTTCTATGCCTTCATTTAAATCTTTGGTGAAAACATTGCCTGGAACAAAGTTATCTTGTTCCATAAGAAAAGCCAGATATACTGTGATTATTGGATTTACTTAATCTGTGAGTTTAGAAGTCCACTTTGGGGAGTTTTAGTAGGATCATATGAGGTAAAGCAGCTTGAATAGTGCCTTACATTTAGTGGGTGTTCAAAAATGTAGTCATTAAGATTTATCCTCTTTCCTGAAGTTCTTAAGATTACTTTACATTTGCAGATCTGTTCTTTACATATTAAAAAAATCCTTTAATATTAATCTGCTTCTTTATTTGGTTCATTTTTTAAAACTTCTCAGGTTTTAGCCCTGGCCAGGTAGCTCAGTTGGTTAGTGTCATTTCCTTAAACCAAGGTTGTGGGTTCAATCTCTGGTCAGCATCCATACAAGAATCAACCAATAAATGCATAAATAAGTGGTACAACAAGTCGATGTTTCTCTCTCTCTCTCCCTCCTTTTCTTTCTAAAATCAATAAATAAAAATCACAAGAAAGAAAACCTCTCAGGTTTTAGCTACATATTTATTTTAAAAAGATTATTCTCAACCCTCCCAATGGGTTTATTGGTTTTCAATTTATTTACCATTACTTTCTGGGGTTCTCAAGGATGACTTAAAATGACTAGTTTTTGTGGTTGAAAAGTTATAATATTTGGACAATTTTGGAAAATAAAGAGAAGTAGGAAAAGGAAAAATCAGGAAAAGGTTTGTTTTCATTTACATATTCTCGGCGAATTCTTTAGGCAGTGGGCTTTCTACTGCTGAGAGCTGCATTATCAAATTTGCAGCTCTCTAAGGTGTAGATTTTCTAGGGTTGTTTTCCCCCTCCTATGAGTATGTACACTGTATTTAACTCAATTTCAGGCTAAAAATATTAACTTTATTTTTTTCTGTCTCTAGCTAAATATTCATCCCCTAAGCAAAACAATCCGAATCCCTATGTGGTTGCAAAATAATAGCTCTCCGAAGTCTTTTTAACTCAGGGCCATTTGAGCTCTATTTTTCGTGAAGCAGAGCGCGCATGCAGGTATCTCTGGAGTTTTCCTTTTTGTTTGTTCTTCAAAGTGTTTCACTCTTCCAGGCAACGCAGAGTCGTATAAACCTACTCACAACTGAGTAGCCCCGATGCTTTTCAACTAAGTTCCGCGCTACATATAAGCAAATGTTTTATATCTTGTTTAATGCCAGTATTGTGGGCTCTGATTAGGTGCTGTTAAATATTTTCAGTTATTTTGGTTGAATTCGACATCAATTCAATCATTTTAGCTGCATTAAATTTTGTTATCATAGGGGAAGCTTTTATTCAGGACATTATACCTGAACTACTTCTAATGCCTTGAATTCCGGGTTGAGTTTTGGCATATCTTCAGCCTTTGGCCTCCCTAAAGCTTTGTGGGGCCTATCCTGGTTTTGCCCATGCTTCTTGCCATTTTAAGGCAGATATGTGTATAGTCACCTCCCAAATATAAGCTTTATTTACCTTACAAAGTTTCTATTTAAAGTTAAATACGGCTTCCCATTTCGTGACCACTAGGCTGTGCAGAGAGTGTGCTATGTGACTTTTGGGGGTGGAGGAGGAGCTGGGGTGGGTGGGGTGGCTCACTTATATGTTCTCCACCTTTCTGTTAGTGCTTGGCTGAGTTCACCAGAGCCCTGGAAGGGGGCGCGGGACAAAGCATTAGATACTTTATTGAATTGAGTTTTACGTCCAGGGTGGGGGTCACCTGTCGCATATCAGGCACTGACTGACGGTGGGCCACTGTTCACAGCTGCTGAATGGTAGAATCTCACTGAGCTGATTGTAATTGCAGACTCTGTGGAAGGCGTGAGTGATTGACCTTGGCTTCTTTTATTGTGAGTCAATATTGTGATTTCTAGGTTGCTAGATATCCAAGGGCAGAAACTGTGTCTATTTGTGCAACTACATTAAAAAAATTACAAGATAAGCCCTGCTAAGGTTCAAGAACAGTTTATAAATAGAACTTATTTATAAACAGTGGTGGCTTAATAACAGACATAAGACAGTTACGTGAAGAATAGAAATCAATTCAAGAAAACTATTCAATTTGTTATTATGGAACTCTTAAAATGAAATTTTTAGTTTATTACTTTGTGTTAGTAAGAGTCACAGGAATATTTCTCTGATAAAGTTATTACCCTGGCATGAAGCTCTATTACTAGTAAATCCTGTTTTTTTTCTTTTTTCCCAAAGAGTTGGTCCTCAAATACTGTAAATGAGAATATGGTAGGTCTCAAAATGGGCAGAAAAATAACCAAGGCACTTTCACCCTTTAGCTTAGATTAGCAATAAAAACTTATCATAGAGGGCAAGTGTGTTTTGAAAAAAATATAACAGTATTTCTAAGCTCCCCGGAACTTAAGAGATTTCATTAGAGAATGATCTCAGGCATCCTTGGACTTTTATACACCATTTCTCAAACTTCTGTTCAAAACTGAATTCTTGCTTCTCCGTAGTCTCCCCCTTCTCCCTTGAGAGCATCTCTATGCTTCTCGTTGCTTAGGACAAAATCCTTGGTTATATTCAACTCTTCTCTTTCTTTCATACTTGATATGCCTTTTCATCAAGAAATCCTATTGGCTTTATCTTCAAAATATATTCAGAATCCCACCCTAAGATTGCAACTGTGCTCTTAGCTCTCACAGGACTTGATGAAGTAGCCTCCCAATTGATCTCTCAGCTTCTTCCTTGCTTTTCTTAAGTCTATTCTTATGACAGCATGTAAAAAATTTGTCATACTCCAACACTTATCTGCTCAAAACCCTGCTATAACTCCTCACTCCACTCAGAGTAAAAGCAAACATCCTTATAATGGCCTATTAGATGACTTTACATGATCTGGTTCTCACTGTGTCTCAGGCTCTTTCTCTCCTACTCCTCCCTCCCTCTCGCTCTGTTCTAGGTACACTGGCCTCTTGGCTACCGCTCCACCCCACTGGGCGCGCTTCCTTATTAGGGCCTTGGTACTGGCTGCTCTCCTTGCCTGCAATGACCCTCTCTGGGTGGCTGAATCCTTCCCTCTTTCAAGGCTTTGCTGAGATGTGTTACTGTCTCAATATTATTTACTCTTTACCACCCTGTTTACATCTGAACCCTCACCAATCTCCATACCCTGTTTTGTTTAGTTTTAGCAAAGCATTCATCGCCTTCTAATTATTTACTTATTATGTTTTTTGCTTAGTATAATAATCGAATTTAAGCATCACAAAGGCAAAGATTTTTGCTTGTTCACGGAGCCTGAAAGGGCGGTACCTGGCCTGAGGGAGGTGCTTAACTAACGCTTATCAACGTTATCAAATGGATGACTGAATGAAGGGAGGGCTGATGGTCTTGATATAGATTTGGCTGCTGGAATGATTCCTCATCAGTGGGATGGCTTTGATTAAATAATTGTAAAAATGAACTTGATAGACAGAGTAGAAAAAAAAAGAACTTTACCTTTAGAGTCATAGTTGATTCTGGTCCCTGCCACTTATAGATATAGTTTCTGCATTTTTGGTGTAAGAATAATAATATCTACCTCTCAGGGTTGTTGTGATAATTAAATGAATTAACACACGTAATATAACTAACATAGAAACTGACCCATTGTTAAACCTCATAAAATGATAGCTATTATTACCAATCTTTTTAACTATGGGAAGATTATGATAGGCTCTCTCAAGATGGGTGTATTCTATCAAATCTTTAAGAAAAAAAAAATAACACCAACCTGCATAAAATCTTTTAGAAAATAGAGGCAGAGGACATAATTCCCAATCATTTTATGAGAACCGAATTACTTGTAATGCACAAAACTGATAGATATTAAAACACAGCAACAAAAGATAATTGCATTATATTTCTAATGAATATAAACACAAAAATCCTAACAAAATAATAGCAAATAAATTCTAGTGGTATACATAAAAAGATAATATAATGACCAAGTAACATTTATGCCAAGTTATCCTAAGGTTAGTTTAAACATTTAATAGCCAAATCAATGTAATTTTCCATGTTAACAGAATAAAGAAGAAAAACCATATAATTACTTAAATAGACACAGAAAAAGCATTTGACAAAATTGAACACCATTCACATAAAAAATTCCCTGAAAAAAAACAACATAAAAGAATTGGTGGCTCTAGTCAATGCAAAAAGGTGAGAAATAAAAACAAAAAAGCCCTAAGATCATAACAAAAAAAGTAAAATTATCTCTATTTGCAGATGACATCATGGTTTAGGTAAAAAATCCTAAGGGTTCTACAAGTTAATTATTAGAATTTGTCAAGACCTCAGAATACAAGGTCAGTATATAAAAGTCAATTGTATTTTTATTAATTCAAAAATTATAAAATAAAATAAAAACAAAAGAATCTCTATTCCTGCTTCACACCATATACCAGAAACAAATTCTACATAGACTTAGAAGTGAATATAGAAACTAAAATGATAAAGTTTCTGGAAAAAAAATTAGATTGGGGATAAAAAAGACTTTTTCTTTTAAAGATAGCACATAGAAAAGTGAAATTGATAACCATAAAAAAATAGATAATTAGCCCTGGCTGGCGTGGCCCAGGTGTGGATTGAGCACTGGCCCATGAATTGAAAGGTTACCGGTTCGATTCCCAGTCAGGGCACATGCCTGGGTTTTAAGCCAGGTCCCTGTTTGGGGGTGTGTGAGAGGCAACCACACATTGATGTTTCTCTCCCTCTCTTTTTACCTCCCTTCCGCTCTCCCTGAAAATAAATAAATAGAAAAATATTTTCAAAATAGGTAATTAGCCTGAGTTGTGGGCCAGGTCCCCAGTAGGGTGCGTGAGAGAGGTAACCACACATTGGTGTTCTCTCCCTCTCTTTATGCCTTTGTCTCTGTCTAAAAATAAAATTAAAATCTTTAAAAAAAATAGATAATTAGATTTCATCAAAATTTAAAACTAGTGCTCATCAAACTATACTTTTAAGAAAAAAAATAGGCAAGCCACAAACAGGGAGAAAATATTTGCAAAATATATATTTGACAAAGGACTGGTAGCTGCATTGTATCCTTACAATAATTCCTTCAAGTCAATAATAAAAAAGACAGACAATCTATTAAAAAAAAAGTGGGCCAAATATTAAAGAGACATTTAACAAAGGATGATATACAAATGAATAATAAGCCTGAGGGAAAATGTTCAACAATATTAGTTATAAAATAAATGCAAATAAAACCACAATGAGATAGCATTACCCACCCATCAGAAAGGCAAAAATTAAAAGGGCTTACAACCAAAAAATTGCCAAGGATGTGGAAGAACTGAAATTCTCATACAGCGTTGATGAGGGTGATAAAATAATATGATCACTTTGGAAAGTGCTCTCTTAGAGTCTATCCAGAACTATACTGCACTATGACCCAGCAATTCTACTCCTAGGTATTTATACAGGAGACTGGAAACAAATGTCCAGAGAAAGGTTTTTTAAGAATATTTATAGCAGGCTTATTCATAATAGCCGAAAAAACGAATAAAGCTCAGGTGTCCATCAACAAAAGAATGGATAAACTCAAAATTCATACATTGTAATACTGTTGGAATACTAGTCACCAATAAAAAAAGGAGTAACTTACTGACACACACACAACCATGAACGACCATCGTGCATGTGTAAGTGAGAAGAAGAGCGCTCGTCTCGGGGGTTGGGAGCAGGGACTGCCCGGGCAGGGGGAGGAAGAAGCTTTCCAGATACGGGATGCTGCTGCAGGGTATCGCGACCGAGGTTTGAATTGTATAGTTATGTATTCTTATCAAAACTCATCAAATAGTATAGTAAAAACATTGTGCCTTTCGCTGTACCCGAAATTTATCTCAAGGAAAACGTTCTATACTAGTTCAATTCCAGTTCACAACTCTAGTTCAGTACTAGAACTCTGATTGAACTCTAGCTCCCTAAGTGGTAGGTAAAGTAAACTGACGTCTGCAACTTTAAAATGCATCGTAAAAGTAAAGAAGATGAATTGATGGATGGATAGATGAATGAATATTGGATAGTATGTGAAGAAGCCAACATAGCGAAATGTTAATTATGGAATCACCGTGGTAGGTGTTTGAGTGTTCATGGTATAGTTATTTAATTTTTCTTTATGTTTGAATATTTTCATAATAAATTGTTGGGAGCAAAAGTCCTTGTTGCTAAAGTTGTAGGTAAAATGACTCTTGGTTGGGCTTCTAAATATAAAAAACAGCATTTTGTGCTTATAAAGACTAATTATAAATATTGCATCCCAGAGAATTTCTGTTTTTAATTGTTGATAATGTAATTGCTGTTCTGCCTCGACAGAAAGGAGTCCCATGAAGCTCGGTGAATTAATTTTCTATACCTTGCTACATGACACACTAGGCTACCCGGTGACATTGGCTTGATCCAATTCAAAATTTCAAGGCATATCCCATACCATTTTACCTCAGGTTGCCTGGTCGAATATCTAGAGCAAAGTAGTGTTGGTCACAGATTTATGTCATCAGATTTATGTTCAAAAAGGCTTTAGAAATATTCAGGAGGAAATGTTATCACTTAACGGCTTTTAGTCTTAAATTAGAAATAAATCAATAAATATTTAACTATTATGTCCCTCAGAAATATATCCCTTGAGTTTATTTCTTGCTTTTACAAAATTTGGTATGATATTTTCAACAATAAGAAAGTATGAAAACTGAGTGAGCTCTTGTGATTTAATTTAATTTGCCTAATTCTACCTGGGAGTTAAATGAAAATATATATCCTCTAGCTTGGGGCCGGGGGGAAAGCAAACTAAAACAAAGAAACAAATCATAGCAAGGAGAGGAAAAGTCCGAGGGAGTATTCTACGAAGAAGAGATTCACCCCCCGCCCCTTTTAGCTGTATTCTTTTTTCATGAAAAAAGCCTTTAGGAAAGAACAATACATGGAATTTCATATCTATGGCTATGAAATATACATTACCAGTCAATATGGAATAATTTTTAAAAAAGTTTCATTTTGAGGCAAAGAAGACATGAAGGTTTCATAAAAACTTACCAAGCATTCCTGTCCCTGAGAATGGCTAAGAAGAAACCCATGAGCCTGATTCACACAGAGTCTTCAGTGTCTTGTGGCCAGGACAGGGCAGGTTGCTTTGGTTAATAAACATTTTCACTGAGCCCTACCAGGCTATGAAAATGTAGGCATTTCCTGATACCACTTCATTAATCAAGGTTTTGTCCAAGGAGAATGTGTACCTCTGAAGAATCAAGAAGGAAATAGGAAACAATTTGAATGAAGTTCAGCTATTTACTTTTTCTATCACACGCCCTTCTGTAAATACCACTAATATATACAACTCCGGGCAAGCAAAGACTGTCTTTTAGCTGATAAACGCTTGAGATTCAACAGGTGGCTGGCTTATAGGGGTGACGTATCTGAACACAGGTCAATTTCTATAGCATTCTTTAACAGTAAGCCAGGTTGAACTAATAGAATTTGGTAAGCAATTAACTTTCCAACCATTGTTTATCTTGGGACTTTATAGCTAGTTGTCAACTTGTCTCGGTTTTAATTGTTGTGTTTCAAGTAGCTCTTCTGTTGTTTCTCCCACCAGGAGATCTCATTCCTTTGCTTCCTCTCTTTCATGACTTTTTTTTTCTGCCTAAAAAGCATTAATTAATGAGAAAATTAAGGAGTAAGAGCAACTTCTGGAAAGATTTTAGCAATACAGAAATGTTTCTAAACTGAGGCCTTTGAATGGATGAGTTGTGAGGGGGTGGTCCCTAAATTCACATGTCCGCCCCACAGGATTTACAGGTTGAAAAATCTCGCTCACATGCACTCCCCACGAAGCGCACGGAGGTGCTGTGGCTAATTAGTCCTTTAGAAAAATAAGCATTTGGAGCACGTGATGTTCTGAATAGCTGTGGCATATGGTGCCCGATGTTCCTCCTCTCGTTCCCTTTCATGGCTGTGTCACTCCAAGCAGAGCGTCCTGTCACCCCATGGCTGTCCAAGTCTCCGCAACCCAAATACTGAACATTTCCTTGCATTTTATTTTTATCCCTCCAAAAATTAGCTTTATAGTTTTACATAGATATCCTGCTGGTTCCTTAATCACTTGTAAAATATGCTTTTTTCTCTCCCGTCTTTCCGTGCTGTCCAGTACAATAACTATTGGTCACTTGTGACTGTTAAACATTTGAAATGTGGCCAGTCCAAATTCGCTGTGAAATACACAGTGGATTTATGGTGAAATGATATTTTGCATAGAATGGACTCAGTAAAGCATAACGTTAAAATTAATTGTTACCATTTTCTTTGGCTTTGTTTTCTTTTTTAAAAAAGCAGACTTTATTTTATTTTTTATTCCCACCCGAGGATATGTTTTATTGATTTTAGAGAGAGAGAGAAGTGGGGGTGGGGAGAGAGAGAGAGAGAGAGAGAGAGAGAGAGAGAGAGAGAGAGAAACATCAGTAGGTTGCCTCCTGTACCCACCCTGACCAGGGATTGGACACACAGTGTTTTGGTGCATGCATTGGCACTCCAACCAACTCAGCCACCTGGCCAGGGAGCTTGTTTTGTTTTAATATTAAAATATTATTTAATACTATGTTAAAGTTAAAATATTTCAAAGTTAACATAGACCACTAGATGGTGCTGTTATCACAAAGAAATGAAGTACACGTGTGAAATATATTTTTAAAATAATTTCCATTCCACAAAGAACAACCCAAACTACTATAGAACTGTATGCAGTAAAAAGTATAAGCTAAGCTTCTTAGTACTATTCCCAAAAGTCAGTCACTAATAACATGGAGATTTTTCTCTCTTCCCAGTTATTTTATCTATATGTACAGCTATTTCTATATTTAGATCTATATTATCTATATTCTTTTATAAAAATTATCTCATACTGCACAGTGCTGTTTTGAAAGTTGCTTTTTCTAAACCTAATAATATGCAGTGGAGTTCTTTATGTGTTACTACGTATAGGTTAATTTTGTTGAAAAACAAAATTAAAACCATTGGCGAATAGTTTTAAATGACCGGAACATTATTAAATGTTGTTATTTATATTTTATCATATTATATTTATTCGTATGAATATTGTAATTATATAATGTTATAGTTATTTGTTCCATTTAATTTCACCTCTAACAGCAGGCATTTAGCTTGCCTCTGAATTTTTGCTCATGCAAGCCATGGTGCGGAAGCCGCGTTGGGCGTTTACCCGGGAGCGCTGGCCGTAAAACTCTACGTTGAAGTCATTTTCTCTCGGAAAAGCTTCTAGCAATGCTGTCGAGTAAACATGCCGTTCTTATTCCTGATTTTATGTAAGGCCTTTGAATCGGATCCATCCTCTCTCTTTCTTATCCTCTCAATCTCCTTTCTTGAAGACTCATTTCTTCTGAACACTTTGTTAGTGCCCCTGGATGCCTTTCTTTTTCTCCAAACATTGCTTTGCACCCTCAGTGAGCCCTTTCAGCCAGGGAACTCATGTGCATCCATTGTGGAAAATGTTCTTGTATTAGTTTTTTGGTAATTTCCTTCCCTCTATTTTCTATTTCAGGAACTCCTATTATTTGGACAATCTACCTCCTAGGTAGGTTCTCCACTAAAAAATTTATTTTTCTCTTTTATTTTCTATCTTTGTTTCTTTGTTCTATTCCTACTCAACTTCATTTTCCCAACTCTTCCATTGGCTTTTTGTTTCTACTGTCAAATTTTTAATTTACCAAAACTTTCCCCCTTTTAGTAGGGTCACCAACTGTCCTTGTTTACCTGGGACTGAGGGGATTTCTGGGAGAAGGGACTTTCAGTGCTGGAGCTGGGGCCGTCCTGGACAAACCAGAATGGCTTCTCATCATAACCATGGGTACTTAATTTTGGTAATAGCTTTTTTTTCTTAGTTGCAATATTGTTTTTTAAAAATTTATCTGAGAATGTTATTGGTTTTAAAAAGATCTTTGCTTTTCACAGTATTCTGTGTAGTCTCTACTTTCTCTGAGTTCCGTCATTCTACTTATTTTAGTCCCTCCTTTATGTTGGAGGCTTGCCACGAATGTCTCGTGATTTGTAACCGGCCGATCATAGTTAAGAGCACTGAGGGGATTCAGGAGTGGCGAGGTTTGTCAGCTGCTGGGTTTTACTGCAGGGGGACTGGGGAGGGACCTAGGCATCTCATCGCGAGATTACCAATGTCAGTCTAGAGCTCCTTCTTCTTGGGTTGGCCAGTTTTCCCCAAACAGAAGTCCTGCATGTTCTTGCTGGGCAGTCAGCTTTCTGGGGGAGGAAGGGTGGGTGGAGAAAGGCACTGGAGTGGCAATGAGTAAACAGGCTTCCTCTTGCTCCCTGTTTTCAGAACGGGGCCTTGCTCCAACAGCTGTGCTTGATGTCTTTGTGACTAGATGCTCTGTGGTTCAAACTTTTCAAGAATGTGAATCTCTAGTTTTCTTCTGCTTCTGGGACAGGCCCTTTTTTTTTTTTGGCAGTGTTGAAAGACGAACAGTTTCGGAGAGTCAAACCTCTCTTTATTAGTGACTTTTTTCTTCTATCTTATTTTAGTGACTTTCAATTAATCCATCAAATTTCAGTGTCAAATACTTTAGCATTTCCAGTCTTATTTCAAAGTCCTTAGCTTCCAAGGCTTCCTAGTTACTTCCTGACTTTATCTGCTAACGCCTGTCCTTAACCACTCAACACACTAGCCACAGTTCCGTTTCAGGACATTTACATTTGAGGTACCACCTTCCACCAGATATCCAAAGGGTTGGCTCCCTTGCATCCTTCAGCCCACGCTCAGATAGCACCTGTTCAGCAAGGCCTTTCCCGATCGCCGAGTCTCACAATGTCCTCGCACCCTCAGTGTTACCTAGCTCTGTTCTGAGTTTTTTCCCATAGCCCTTAATCCCCCATGTGAATGAATATATATATATATACACACACATATACACATACACATACACACACACAGTTGATTAATATGTATACACAGTATATTAGTATATATATTCCAATAAACTACATATTAGTTTAATGGAATGTAAGCTCACTTTTAGAAGATAAGCTCGGTCAGGATACACATTTTTCCCTGCTTATTTTACAGTGTTTCTCCAACGAACAGGAATGCTTGGCAAATGGAATGATTTGCATCTGTTATCTGTCCCGCATTTTCACTTTTGGTAGCATTTGCTACCTCAACTCTTGGCTCTTTCCAGAGCAGGCTTGATTTTACCCAACTGGCCAACTTCACAGGCCCCTTTCCATTGGGACTTAATTTTACTATGTTTCAGCTCTGACTGAGGTATCAGCTTTCCTGACTGCTTCCTAGATTCTAAAACTTGGTGATCTTTTTGGTCTGCTGTTATCTGATTTCACACTCCCTTTGCCTTTGCAAATGTATGCCTTAAAAAAAAATTCCTCTACTGTAATGTTAATGGGGATTTGGGAAAGGATGGGAAAAACTGTATGCGTGCAGTTCATGAAATTTAAGCAGAAGTCCTAAGGCGTCTATTTACGTAGTTTGGCTGTTTGCTTTTATTATTTTGTGAAATGCTTGCTTATGTATTTTTCTCAGTTTTCCTTGGTGCTGCTCTTCGTTTGCTGTTTGGCTGTGCTTTCCTTTGTAAAATAAGAAAATGAGCTTTCTGTTATTTGTGCTGTAAAGATTTTCCTTAGAAAGTTGTTCGGTTATGGATTGTGTGTGTCTGCGTGGTTGCTGTTGCATGATATTTTATTTTATCAAATTTTTCCTATATATCAATCAGTTTTATTCTTGGGTTCCATTTCTGGATACTCTAGTGTGTTTGATTTGCTACAAAATAATTCAAACATACAGGGAGCATACTCAATATAGCAACATACTCAATGTTACTCTTATTGGTTGGAAGAGACATAAATGTAAATATATTCTAAATATTATTTATTTGGTCATTAAAAATATTCCTGCTCCTTTCATGTTCATTTAATCTAATGCAAACCCACTGATTCTTTTATTAATTCCCTAAAAATTTTTACCTGGACAATATTAGTGTGTGGAAGTTTAGAATTTGGAGTCTGCTAGAAGCTGCCATCTATTCACTTATTCTCCTCTTTTTCCTTAGTAACAGAATGATGCTTTTAGGTTGTATACATTGCAGTACAGAATAAGAGACCTTCCCAGCCACCCCTGCAGCTCAGCATGACCATGTGTCTATGTTATGGCCTATAAGATGAGAGTTACGCTTAGGAGTTATGAGAAGACACCTGAAAGGGTGCAGACTTAATTGGGAGATGTCTTTTTTGTGCCTTTTTCCTTTTCCTCCTTACAGCTGATCCGGGGATGTGATGGCTGGAGCTCCAAAACTTCCAGGAGCCCTCTTAGACCTGAAGTCATGAGGCTGAGTAGTGAGCCAGGAAGCTTCTACTCATCGTTTAGAGCTGAGCTCAGGTGTCATCTCCACCAAGAAGCTGTTCCTGGTTTCCTCAGCCTGGGTCCAGGGTTTCCAAAGTAACTTGTACACACCAGTCAACATGATGTGCCAGGACTCTTGGCTGTAGATGATGCAAATTTTGAGGTCAGAAATAGTGTGTATGTGTGTGTGTATATATCTCACATAGATTTATATAATTACTTTATAATGCATAAATATTAAGTATAGTGCTTAAAAATTTAATTGACATAAGTAATAATACACTTATGTAAAGCCCATTGCCTTGTATTTAGTGACCATGTAATAATTATTAGTTCCTATCCTTTTCTTTAAAAAGTAGCAGACTGATAATTCATATATATGTATTAATCAAACTCAAGCAAAATGCAAATCGAAATATAATTTTATTTATTCAGAATCAACTCAACTTTATTTTTTAAAAAGTTTTTTCAATTCAACTTTTTTTTCTTTTTTTAAAATTATATTTTATTGATTATGCTATTACTGTTGTCCTGATTTTTCCCCCTTTGCCCCTCCCTCCTCACTCCCTCAAGCAAACCCTCACCATCGTTCATGTCCATGGGGCATGCGTATAAGTTCTTTGGCTACTCCATTTCCTGTACTGTGCTTTACATCCCCATGGCTATCCTGTACCTACCTATTTGTACTTCTTAATCCCCTCACCTCTTCACCTGTTCCCCCCCCACCCTCTCTGACCTGGCAACCATCAAAACACTCTCTATATCCATGATTCGATCTCTATTCTTCTTGTTTGCTTAGTTTGTTTTTTAGATTCAATTGTTGATAGATTTGTATTTTTTGCCATTTTTTTGTTCATAGTTTTGATCTTCTTTTTCTTAAATAAATCCCTTTAATATTTTATATAATTGTTTGGTGATGATGAACTCTTTTAGTTTTTTTCTTGTCTGGGAAGCTCTTTATCTGACCTTCGATTCTAAATGATATTTTT
Organism: Mormoops blainvillei; assembly: GCA_004026545.1. NCBI lineage: Eukaryota > Metazoa > Chordata > Mammalia > Chiroptera > Mormoopidae > Mormoops > Mormoops blainvillei. Next base: position 21,913 of record PVJD01004348.1, read on the forward strand.
GCTGTGTGAAGCAATCTTGGCTGTGGGTCTCTGCTTTTCATGACTTTGAATATTTCTTGCCAGTCTCTTCTAGCCTGCAAAGTTTCTTTTGAAAAATCAGCTGACGGCCTTATGGGAAATCTCCGGTAGGATACTAACTGCTTTTCTCTTGCTGCTTTTAAGATTCTCTCTTTACCTTTAACCTTTGGCATTTTAATTATAGTGTGTTTTGGAGTGGGCCTCTTTGCATCCATCTTGTTTGGGACTTTGTGCGCTTCCTGGATTTGTATGTCTACTTCCTTCACCAAATTAGGGAAGTTTTCTTTCATTATTTTTTTTCAAATAGATTTCCAATTTCTTGCTCTTTTTCTTTTCTTTCTGGCACCCCTATGATAGGAATGTTGGACCTCTTGAAGTTGTCCCAGAGGCTGCTTGTACTATCCTCATTTTTGGGGGTCCTTTTTCCTTCTTGTTGTTCTGATTGGTTATTTTTGGTTCCTTATGTTCCAAATCATTGATTTGATTCTTGGCTTGATCCACTCTATTGTTGTTTTCTTGTAAATTGTTCTTCATTTCAATTAGTGTATCCTTCGTTTCTGACTGGATCATTTTTTATGCCGCTGAGGTCCTCACTAAGTTCCTTGAGCATCCTTATAACCAGTGTTTTGAACTCTGCATCTGATAGATTTCATATCTCCATCTTGTTTTTCTCTTTTTCTGGAGTTTTTATCTGTTCTTTCATTTGGGCCATGTTTCTTTGTCTCTTTGTTTTGGCAACCTCTCTGTGTTTATTTCTATGTATCAGGTCGAGCTACTTTGACTCTGTGTCTTGCTAGAGTGGCTTAATGTAGTAGGTGTCCTGGCAGATCCAGTGGCACAGCCTCCGCTATAACCAAAGCTGGGTACTTGAGGTATGTCTCTGGGTGGACTGAGTATGCCTTCCTCTTGTAGTTGAGCCTTGACTGATGTTGGCAGATCAATGGGAGGAATTCATCCAGGTCAGTGAGCTGCAAGGATTGCCTGTGGCCATATACCACTAATCTCCGCCCTCTGGGAGGATCAGCTGTGCAGGGGCAGGGTGGTGGTGTTCTGACGTGGTCTGTAGCTGTCCACTGGGTGCACAGGCCCTGGGGTTTCCCAGGTGGCAGGCCAAGTCAGCCCCCACCTGTTTTTTGCCCGGGGCTACCCTGCCTGAGCTATAAAGCAATCTGAGATGGCTGCTACTTGTGCTGTACTTGGAGATTCCCAGGCAAAGTCAAGCTGTGAATCTAGGTTGGCTGCTGCTAGTGCGGGGCCTGGGGCTCCCTGAGGCCAACTGTTGCTTGTTTGCTAGGATTTAGGAAGTTGTGAAGCAGGAGCCAAGACCAGCCATTCATATGGAAGAGCAGCTTGCGTGGGCCTGTAAGTTGGGTGTGGCAGAGTTTCTGGGGCTCTCCAAGGTGGGTCAAACAGTGTTAGCCAAGTTGATGGAGTCTCAGGCATGCCACCAGCTTGCAGGCTCAGTCTGAATGGTTGTAGTTTCTTTAATTCCGTAGTTGTCAGGCTTCCATTAAACTCGATTTCTGATGGTTCTGAGTGATGGTTGTTTTATATTTTAGTTGTAATTTTGATGTGGTTGTGTGAAGAGGTGAGACATGTCTGTCTATGCCTCCATCTTGACTGGAAGTTCCGAAAATATAATTTTAAAAACCTTTGTTTCCCTACAACAAATTTCTGATAGTCATGAATTAAAAAAAAAAAACAACCCAAACCCTGCAAAAATACTATGGTAAAAGTCAACATCTGATTGCACTGTGGATAAGTTAAGAGGATCATGGTCAATGACTTCCACATATAAGAATTTCTTCAACATATAAAATAAAGAGCAGCACAATGCATCCAACTCAAATTAGTCCTGAGAATACCCTCCTCCTATAACCACATTCATTAGATCATTCGTTTGTGAGGTGCATTGACAGAACATGCCCACAAGAGGGCATCATAGCAACTCCTATCGCGCTCTTTTTTTGCAATGTTAGTTGTGTTTAATCTTTTAGAAAGTTGCACAAACTTCGAGCTTTTTAGGGGCAAGCTTTTTAGAAAAATATATCAAATGATTATTAGATGTAAATTCAGTATGAAAGGGTACCAAAGGGAAGCCAATAAGTGACGTCACTTTTCTTTCCAACATGTTTTTCAAATTAAACACAAATGAAAAGCCTTTCTTTTACCAAGGAGTTCAACTATCAATGTAATAATATTAATAAACCAGAAGAAAGCTGATGAAAGGTTGGATTGAATATGAGGCAGATTCAACATATGCCATATTTTTGTTATCTCCAGAAAACATAATTACAACTAAAATTTGTAAAATGTTATACATGGTTTTATACAACATATTAATTCCCACAGTTCTAAGAAGTATATTGTTTACCTATTATTTAATCCCCATTTGATAGAAAAGTTTAGAAAAGTTAATTAACTTGTCCAAAGGCTCATGGAAAATTTGTGGCTGAATTGGGACCTGAGCTGGAACAGAAGGTTTTTTTTGTTTTTTGTTTTTTAAATTAAGTAAAGCTATTTTATGTTTCATCCTCACATAAGGTGTGCTTAATTGGTTGATCTAAGGAGGCTTTAGAATTCTATAAGCAGGCTGTTCCACATTTCTTGAAAATGACATTTCTTGGAAGTTCACAAGCCCTCTCACTGCTAAAATAAGCATGCTAATATTAACTCACTATTAGTGCTTTCCAACCTAATTCTGAAGTAACAGCCCAGTTTTCACTTATCACTAATATCACCAGAAAAGGGTATCAATACATATAATTTTGTTATAAGTAAAGCACCCCCAATTTCAGAAGCATGTAAAAACAGCTTGCTCTGGCATCAAAGGCAAAAACAAATGAAGAACAGCATTGGAGCTCCAGACCACTGCAGCCTTACAAGAGAGAACCATCTGCCGCTGAATTTCTCGGCAGCGAATCTCCAAGCTAAATCTCATGACAGTAATCCAAATTATTTTCCGAAACTGTGTCAGGGGTCACATCGTCAAATGCCTTTAGGTGCTAGACAGATAATGTGATGTGAGAAAATTGTTAAGATTTTTTTCCCCCATGAAATACTCAGTCCTCTTAGCAGCTTTCATTTTCCAATTTGCAGCAGAGATGGAAGTGTAAGAAAGATTTCACTTTTCTCTGGGCTCTTCAATAAGAAGAACAAACACACAACCTCACAACAGTGGTACTTGGAGTCCAGGTAGGGGAAAGCCACCTGTTAGCCCTTTACTCTTTGCTAGTTTAAGGGAATGTGGGTTTAACTTTACTAGATTTTTCAACTTTTTGTATAAAAGCTAAAAAATCTGGATTTTTATGTGCAGTCCTCTCATTTTTAAAAGTTTTCAGCTAACCAAAAATTTTAAAGTGTGCTATTCCCACAGCTCTGCACAGGTTTTGGCTCGTGGGCCATCAGTTGTACACACTTGGCTGTGCCTTAATTTCTAGGAGAGGCCCTCCCCTAAGCTCCTGGCCTGAGTAGTCATTTATCTGCCAGAGAGCTCTATTGGGATGTTCACAGTTCTTGTAAGTTTTAGACACACACACACACACACACACACACCCAAGTCTTCCCTGTGAAACCTGCTCTTCTGCTGTTAACTGCATGTAACCACCAGCTCTGCCACCTGCTCCAGCGTCAGACCCTTCTACTTTGCCACCCAACACCCGATCCATAGCCACATTTGAATAATTCTTCCTCCTAAGACTCCGTCTAATTAGTCCCATTTCTTCATCCCCTAAGCCGAGTTGTTACTTCTCACCTAGACATGAGCAATAGCTTCCAAACCTCTCCGCCCTATCCACTTTGCTTTTCCTTACTCTGCCACCAGTGTTAACTTTTCAAAGGAAATCTGATCACGTAGTTTTCTAGCGTAAAACCTTTTAATGACTTCCGATTGATATTAGGATAGAGTGGAAAATTTAACCTGGTTTGTAGGGCCTCTGAGATCTGATCCTTGTTCACTCATTCACTTGACAAATGCAACGGAGCACCTGCCAGACACATATTAAGCTCCGATACAGAGCAACGAGCAAAACAGCCAACATCTCCGCCTTCAGTGTTACTTTGTGTGACTCGGAGAGCTGGTTTTTTGTGGCAGATCCAGGCCGGGCTGGGGTGGGATCATGTTACAGAAAAGGAGGGGATAACAAGGAGCTGGAAGAGAAGGCAATTTTTGGGTTCTGGGGTAGATAACTTGAAGCAATTTAAAGTAGACATTGCATGTCTGTAAGCCCAGAGCCACTATGTGTCCTCCGGGATGACAGTTCTTAGACATGCAGTTTCTCTTTTTGACCTATAGCATAGCAACGAGTATGAATCCCTCCTGACAGAAGCTGCTACCTTGACTCATGGGACGATTCCCACGCATGCTCTGTGTGGAGTGTTCTGTTGGTCTGACCGGTTGGAGGGCTCAGCAGAGAAAAAAGATCTCGGAAAAAGTTAATTTGCTCTTTAAGGGCTCTAGGAACACAGGCTTTGGCAGGTTTTAAAAACAAAATTTACAGCTTTAATAAAGCTGATAAAGCCTTTCTCACTTTTATTTGTTGAAAGATGATTTGATATTCACTGGAGATCACACAGAGGTACTGAGCGTTTCCCCCGGGCTCCTGCTGGAAACTGGAATGGTGTTGGCTGAAATGAGGTCGAGGAACCATCTTTGGATTGGGGTCTGAGTGGGTAGGAGGAGATAAGGAGTAGGTCAAAGGTGCCAGCATGAAGTGAACAAATATAAAATAGAGTTTAAGTCAGATGGCCTTACGTGTGTGTGTGTGTGTGTGTGTGCGCGCTTTGTGCATTGTACACTGAAAACTGGAGAAATGGAGGGGTAGGGCTTAGAGGGACCTTAGCTGGCTTGCTTCCCTAACTCACAGGCTGCATTGAGTCTTGTGATATCTGACTCTGATTCTCATTTACTTAAAATGGGATATAAAACAATGTGCAGTTTCATCTTCGTTATTTGTCTCTCTCTCCCAGATCCGGCAAGAAGCAAATTTGCACGTAATGACAGATCGCAGGCATCTAGCCCCAAATAGAGGGTCTGGTTGTGATCCATCATCATGGCATTTCAGCTTCTGCAAACATGGCTGCTTACGGGGGACACAATCCATGAGAGAAATTGGAGGGAGCAGGTTTTTGGAGCCATACATCACTGAGAGAAGGGCTGGGGGAGGGTACTGATGGGGTACATCCTCCATCACTTAGGAGCAGCATGATTTCACCTGAAGCTCAATCAAAATTCTTTTACATTGTATTTTTTTCTTCTAGAATGAATATCCAAAGATCATATATCTTTGTCACCTGGGAGCTATGTGGAGACTCTTAAATCAGATAAAATCTAAGTTAGTGGCAGTTTCACCAAGATAGTCGAATCCTGCTTGGAAGATAAATCAGAGAAAGAGAACATAAAGGCTTTAATTTGATTGGTTGGGTATAAAATCAAATGGTGCTTCATTTTTTTGGTGTTGCTTTGAATTTTTATCAGGGGTCAGATTATCATTGGATCAAATTTGAAGAGTGATCATGCAAAAAAGATCAGTTATCATATACCTCAGTTATATTTTCAGACCATCAGGGTGGAAAGATTACAAAATCTTACTGTTTAAGAGAAAGTGAAGGGATTCAAGAATCAGACCGTCTGTAAAGTGTTTATTTGAATAGTTTAAAAATAAATATGTACACATTAGAGAATTAAGGCTGGTGGTTCAAAATTAGAAAGAAAACAGATGTATCAAAGATATGAGAGAGTAGAAGATAATTATAAAAAGCTCTTAAAATAAGATATTTACTCTAGCTGGGACTGGAATAACTAAGTTAGATGAGCCTATAGATATGTAATTACTTGGGTCTCTGATATTCAACGTCCCAATCTAGGTTCAATCACCCAAGTCTTTAGGTGGAGTTGCTCAGATAATTACTGATCCTTCTAGAATACTTTCCACAGAGTTAGGAAAAGAGTCAGAGTCAAACCTGAATCCAATACTGGTGGATTCCCTCCCCCTGAAGTCAAATAGCTAATGAGAGATGTTCTAGTTAGTGTACTCACAGGTGCTCATGAGAGAACACAGCCACACAGTGTGGTGGATGTTCACTGCATTTCTTCAAGACACGACATGCTGATTGATTAGTTGTTCTTTCCGATAGCTCCAGGAAGCAGTTTGGTACAACCTCTCATTTTGCTAAAATAAAAAATGAGGCAAAGACAGTATGAGATATTGATTTTATGCCATAAAGGAAGGTCGCATTCACATGAGAGCTGTAACTTTTTCTGACTTTAGGTGAATAACACCTGAAAAACATTGTTCTGTTAGAATGGAAACTCAATTGGAATCAACTTGAGTGAAAAGGGAAGATACCAGGGTCTCTGGTGACTCTAACAGCAGGGCACCTTCATGACCTCTGGACAGTCATGGACCGGAGTGCTGAGAGACCCAGGACACTAAAAGCCTCTTTGTGCACCTGCGTTCACTATTCTTTTGTTTCTACAGATCACTTTAAAAAATTTCGCTGTCCACGCGGTAATTTCAAAAGCAAGGTCTGGCAGAAGTAACGGCATTGAGTGTGGTTGGTAGGGTACGTGAATGTCGTGCGTGAGATGGACAGCAATTTGAACATTTCACCTAAAATGTCATACGGTATGCTTGAGTAGGGTATTGTTATGTTACAGAATTCCATGCTTATCATTTTGTAATAACAGATTTTTATGTAATAAAAAGGAGCATTATTTGTGCTGGACCCTGTGTATTAATAAAGGCCTGAGAGTAAAATATGAGGAGATATGCATAAGAAAATCCAGGAAGGTGAGAGAAGATTCTAGACGTCAGTGGACAAGGAGGTTGACATAAATTTATAAAAAGAACTTAAAACAACAAAACTAAAGAAACAGAAAAAACAACGACAAAGGCCAGTGGCAGCTAAGGGAAGGTGATTACTTGCTAAATTTGGGCACTAACGTGTATGTGAATTCTTTTTATTTGTCAGTGCTGTAAGGGTCTGTTTCCCTTGACTGGAAGAGTTTAAGAAGGACTTTGTGTCCCTGGAGAAAACCATCCTGCGTCTATGGAGAGCAAGCAGAGTGACTGAGCCCTGGCAGGGTGTTGATTATAATTCTGTGATACAGGGATTTGCAGAGAGGCTGTGTGGGGTTTGCCTAAGAATGCAAATAAACAAAAGACGTCCATAGATGGTTGTTCTTTCCTGCCAATCTCTCTCTTCTTTTGTTTAGCTCAGTTTATTATCAGAAACAAAAGGTGACCTCTTTACCATTTCATACCCTTTCATAATATATAAACATGAGAGACATCCCTAAATAGTTTGAAAGTTTTCAATTTTAATAAAGTATCCTGTGTTGAACACAATAATCTTTCATTTTGCCACATTATTGAATTTCAACTGGTTCTTTCCTCCAGAAGACATTGTTGAGTGATCCGTGCCATGTTTTGTGTGATCCCCTGAACTGATCATGACAGTCTAGGCACTGTTGACAGGGTCCAGCACTATTCTAAGTGTTTTATTAATATTATCTCATATAATCTATACATGCATCCAGTCACATAGACATCGTCGTTTTCCCGTTTTTCTGGTGAAGAAACCGAGGTACAGAGAAACTAAACAATTAGCTCTGGGGCACAGAGCCAGGAAGTGGAACGTGAACCTTAGCATGCAGACCCCATAACCTGCTCCTCAACTCAGCTGCCTTCCCACAAGCTACATGTTTAAGTACATCAAACAACAGTTTATCACGCACACTGAGAATGGTTTGCCACAAGTAGAGAAAGCATGGCTGATGTGCAGGTGTTTAACCCGGTCTCCTTGTAAAAGGTTGGAATGATGGAGGACTGGGAAGGTTAACCTACCTGTTGGACAGCGGGGACCTGCAAGAGGATTAGAGATTTTGCAGCCAAGAAGGAAAACTACCATGCTGATGCTTAATACGGGGATTATTTGGCAGCCACGTGAGGGGTGGTTTGGTAGGAAGACATAGGAGGTGGGAGTTAGGGTGTTAGGACCAAGATGAGCAACTAGGACCAGTCTCGCACTTGCCTAGTTGTTCAGGGATCTGAGTTTAAAACAATATGGAGACATGGAAAAGATAAAAAATGTAGACCTTAATACCTTCCCTTTTCCTCAGCTTTCCTGCCTTAACACAAGCGCACTTACTTTCTCTGTTTTCTTTCCCTGTGAGAGTTTCCCAGGGCAGCAAAACAGCCGTGTTTTGCCTTTGATATCTGAGTGCTAATCAGGCTCGGTTCTGCTCTTCATGGCTTGAAAGGTAGCCGTGTGGGATGAATGAAAGCCTCATCCTCAGCCTGTGCTCTCGTTTGTGGTAGATATTGGACAGCAGCTTCAGCGGCTTCTGTGATGTTGACGAGCTCTGGATAATTAAACATAAGCCAAGCCTTTTGAAGGCTTTGGATGATGTTGATTAGTTTCCAGAAAATGACAGACTATGACACAATCTCCCGAGAAATTATATAACGGGAAACGGTGTCATAAGCTCTTTACATCTCTGCCCTTATATTAGAGGATTGCCTTCTTGAGGAAGGTTTTAATGCCCTTATATCCACTAGGGCATCACATTCAGATGTGTATTCCTTGTCTTTTTGCTACTAATTCTAACTATGGCCTCTCATAGTGTGAGGATCTTTTCTTTTTTTTTAAGTGGACCTCTGGCCACCTCTTTTAAAAATGAGTTTTCCTGAAAACACTATGCTAAAAGAAATGTCAGACACAAAAGGACAAATATTGTATGGTTCCACTTATATAAAATAGTCAGATTCATAGAGACAGAAGGTAGATCAGTGGTTACCAGGGGCTGAGGCGGGTGACAGGGGAATGAGGATTATTTATTGGATTTAGAGTCTCAGATCAGACAGATGGAAAAGTTCTAGAGAGGGACAGTTGTGAAGGTCACAGAGTAATGTCTGTGTACTTAATGCCACTGAACTGGACACTTAAAAATGGTAAATTTTATGTATATTTTACCATGATTTAAAAAGAGTCTTTCTAACTTACCCTCCCTCCCTCTTTGGGCTTGATCTGTTGATGGCTTGGTTTCAGGGATCCTACTAATAATTCTTTATTGCTTGAAATTCTTTTCTTAATTTTAATATCTTAATTATATTTTCCCCATTATCATTTATCCCTCCCATACCCTTTTCTACCTCCACCCACCGCAGCCCCCTACCCTGCCCACAATCACCCCGCTGTTGTCCTTGTCCATGAGTCCTTTTTCTTTCTTTCCTCTTGATCGAAATCCTTTTTTTTTTTTTTCTAAATAGGCAGTCTTAAACATGAATCAGACCCCATCACTGCCTTCCATCCAGGTGAATAGCTGGTACTCTGCCTAGAGCAGAATTTTACAAACCATATTCTCCTAAAAATTAGATCTACAAGGTGCTAATTAATGTCATGAAAAAACAAATAATTGAAAGAATTATGGAACTTGAGAAACTGTGAGCTAAAAATACTACAATGTTCTTCACTGTGTCAGACTTTACAGAAATTTTAGTGTACTAAAGTGCTTAAAGAATATTCCAGAAGGGACCATAGCATGCATATTTCCCCCAAACTTCTGACCATGCAACTATTTAATTACAAAAAAACTCTTAGGACTAGGATTTCTTGGAAAACAGTTTGGGAAATATAGGCATATCTCAGAAATATTGAAGGTTCAGCTCTGGACTACCTCAATGTCACGAGTATCTCAATAAAGTGAGTCACATGAATATTTGGGGTTCCCATTGCATATAAAAGCTATGTTTACACTATGTTAGACTACAGTCTATTAAGTGTGCGACAGCGTATGTCTTAAAAATGCACATACATTAGTTTAAAAATACTTTATTGCTAACAAATGCTAGCCATCACCTGAGCCTTCAATGAGTTGTAACCTTTTGTAACCTTTTTGCTGGTGGAGAGTCTTACCTTTAATTTGTAAAAAATGCAATAAAATGAGGTATGCTGATGGAGGCCTACACAATAAGATACAACTATTTAGTCTGACTTTCAATATTTCTGCCATGATGATTTCAACTAAACTGCTAACTTTGTCTCACATTTTTCCTCACCGACATAGTACGCAGCTCCATTATATTTCTCATTCGTTTTTGCACGTAACTTGCCCCCTTGGCTCCCCGGTACTTGCTAAGGCTCAGCCTGGTAAGCCATGCTGTCATGCTTCTCCTCCTGGGATCCCTCACCTCGTTCATGTAGATTCCCCTGGTCTTTTAAGTGTAAGGGGATTGCTTTCTTCTGTAATCACTGTAGCCAATGTCTTACTTTTGTCTTTAAGCATCTGTGGAGGCATTGATTAATTACATAGGCAATAATGGCATTCTACATTATATTATTAATTGTTCAGAAATCTGTCTTGTCTACTAAGTGTTAAGTTTCGTGACTACGAGGTAAGACTATGTCCTGTTCATCTTTGCATTCTCTACAGCTTATTGTTATTCACATCAAATAGGTGTTCAATATGTATATATTTGCCAACTTGAATTTAATTACTAAGCAGCACCTATGATGCATAGAGCTCTGAACAACTAGGTTTAATTGGTAGGATTAAAAACTACTAGTCTCAGCTTCTGTTTGCTAGGAGATAGGAAAGCAACATATGCAGAACTGAAATAACTTTAGAAAAATTATAAAATAAAGTAGCTGGTGAAAGTGGTGCAATAGAAATCAAACACAGGAATGCTGAAGCAGTGAACAGTTGAAGACTAATCTACGTTGCCTGGGCTTAGGAACAGCATTTGAACTGTGATGTAAAAAGAAGTGGTGGGCGTGGCTTAGTGAAGAGGAATGAAATGCTTTTCCTTTGCTGCCGTCCTACCGTTTGCGATCTGTACTGTATCATCTTTATCAGCATCATCAAAGCCACCGTCCGTATCACTATTTTGTTATCAAAGGGTTTTCTGTGGACAGTGCTGTCTGTTGACTTTTACTCATCTACTTAGTATAAACAGGGCTGCCAGGGTCCAGTAAGGCTGTATCAGTAGAGGGACTGGACGGCAGTATCTCATTGGTGACCTAATTTTCTTCTTTGATTCTGGGGATGGTGCATAAATTTCAAAGAGAAAATGATGGAAGTATTTTTTATACTCTAGCAAGTTGCAGTATATCAGTTCCACTACAGTTCCGATGTGAACTACTGTTTCATGAATCGTTAGCTTGACCTGAGCCTCAATGCCATGTTGACACCATATTCTGTTTGCAAAAAAACTCTTGGATATTCCTACCATAGTATTAATTACTTCAGTCGTTCTGATTTTTAAGGCTCCGTGAGTGCTTTCACAAGTCTTGCTCTCTAGAAACCTACTGAAGGGAGCACTACCTAAATGACTGCTGGCCCGTGCTAATTACTTGGCGATTACTCAGCCTCCCCAGGTAGTGTGGACATTCCTGCTGTCGCCGGCAAATGAGAAGGGACTGGTAGTGATGCTCCATTACCACAGGCCGACGACAGCAGGGACGGGTGATTTTGGCAGCTCCAGTAGTGAAAGCTCCAAAGGAAAAATTGTTGAAAAAAAAAAAAGAGATGCAATTTGTTGAACTGCATCACAGAAATAATGAGAATAGTTAGGCCAGGTGAAAAAGGTGTCTAGGGACATGACTGCATTTAAAGATCGGTCACCTCCTGCCACCTGCCTTCCCACGCTGGGTTTTGCAGCTCGCTTACCAGGTGAAAGGCCAGCTGTGCTTGGTCTTGTGAGCATTCAGCGCGTGAGAAGACCAGCTTTCCTTAGCAGATGCACACCGCTGACACCTGCCTTCACTGGGCCACTTCTTCTGAGGGAGATGTGGAGCTATTTCATTTAATCAAACAGTGCCTGGGAAGGTGCTTTGTAAGCAGTAATCTCCAACAGCCATAACAGAACAATATGTTGTTCATTACGATATATTCCAACACTCCGTTATAAATGTAAATGCTCTTGTTTTCATTAGATGAGGCAATTTCTTGCATTGGAATTTGGACCTTACTTGACTTTGGCTTGTGAAACAGGGCTGCCGGTGTCATCTGGTGCAGGTCTGAGAGACAGAAGGAGCACTGACAAAAACATTAAGAATAAACAAGGCGCAGTGGTGGTGGTGGTGTGTGTGGCAGAGGGAGTGGAAGGAGGGACAGGATAGCGAGGCCTGTCCTAACAACAAATGTCATTCAGCTGATGGAATTCTATCACAGGAGCAATTGTCAAAGCCTCATTTCAGAGGAGCACCCTTGGAGCACACTGATGCGTAGGGTGAGGGGAGGGAAACGGGAGGGGACTGTAAGTATAGCTGAGAGCAAACTGTCATGATTGAGTGAATTTGGCACTTTTGGGTGTTTTGCTCATATAAATAATGTTAGAAATAACGCCAACTTCAGATACTTATATTTCATTGTATTCTGTATGTAATACTTAGGAACTGAGATTCTATCCTGAGATATTATTTGTTGAGCTCTTTTTCCCTCCAATTTATTTCCCCCTAGTCGATCAGAGACATCTATACTGCTCCATGAAGAAGGAGGAATATTATAAAAGGAATAAAAAGAACTAGAAAGACCCAGTCTTGAGTTTTCTTAACTTTCAATATAGGGCAGAGAGATTGAAAGGGAAGTCCTGCAGCAGGTAGGGAACAGGTGTGCACCATGGAAGCAGAGTAAATGTGGAATTAGACAAGGAGTGAGGTTATTCCGGAGTAGGGTCGCCTCCACTGTGCACCCTGGAGGGAAGCCAGAGGAACAGCACAAGGTTAGTTTCAGGAAACTGCAAGTCCTGTGGAGGATCTACCGATGCTGGGAACTAACCAACGCCCTGAAGGCCCCCGACTGTCTGCTGAGCGGGTCCTGCATGCTGCCGGGTGTAAGGGCTGCGCCAGCGGTCTGTCTTGTTCCAGAAGGTCTTTTCAATAGCAGCTGTCTACATGTTGGTCACTTGTCATGTTGTCGAATGATGCCAGGCTGTTCCTAAACCATCCCATGTAAATACCATCCTATCCTCATCCCATTAAATAGCGTGTCCCAGACTCCAAAGTTGAGTAACTTGCCTAAAGGAATATAGCCAGTAAGTTTTTATTGCTAGGATTCACCACAGATATGCATTTAGTATTCAAACCCAGATAGCCTGACCCAGGGATAGATATTTTATTCACTGTGAATTACAGAGGGAGCCAAGGAATGGGCTTCCAGGAACTGCCCTGAGTGTGTGCTGAGCCTGCGACAAGCTGTCCTTTGAGCTGAGCAGCCAGTTGCTAACAAGACACCGTCCCTTAGTCATGACCTTGTAACGAATGAAAAAAAAAACTTTATTTTATTTGTATTTGTAATCGCTGTTTTCATAGATGTTAGTGATAAGAGGCTCATGCCTTATTTATACTCAAAGTCAGGAAATTATCATCAGCTTTCTATCCTTTGCTCTTCTTTGAGACTTTTTTTTTTGTTTTTTTTTGTTTTTTGTTTTTACTTGTAAAATTGGAATGAAAAACCTACTGTACAAGGTTATGGGGAGTCAATTAGATAACATGTCAAATGTCAAAGCACTTAGCACAGTGGCTGACATGTTTGAGACCTAGAAAATTTTAGTTATCTTCTGAGAAAAAAAAGGAGAAAAATGTTTCGAGGGCTATTTCATATATTAACCAAGTGGAAAGGTCCAGTACCAAAACAAAATGTATATCATTTCTATTTAACGGCCGTACGTCTTTATTTGCCTTGGAGATTTTACCCGAAGACACCTTTTCTGGTATTTTGCTTCCGTTAAGGCCCTGAGAGGCGGGGTTCAGAGATTGCACAGAGCGGACGAACGAGGAGGCCGGGGCGCCCACCCGCGTGATCCTTCGCGGACCTCACACCAGATGGACCAGAGTGCATGTCTGCCACTAAGCCCCAAGCACAGTCTGAGTCTCTGTCCCCAAGACTGCCAGAGCCACCAGTCAGCGTACAGCTCAGTGGCCGTCTTTGAGGAGGCTGTACTTAGAGTTAAGACCCACTTCCAAACTCACATATGTGACTCCTTTAAGATTAATGTGCCTTCAGACTGGTGGGTGCCAGAGGGGAGGGGGGTTGGGGGGCTGGGCGAAAAAGGTAGAGGGATTGAGGAATACAGATGGGTAGTTACAAAATAGTCACGGGGATGTGAAGTATAGCATAGGAAATATAACCAATAGTAGTGTAATAACTTTGCGCAGTGCCAGGTGGGTACTGGAAGTATGAGGGGGGTCACTTTGTAAAGTATAGATTATTGAACCACTGTGTTGTACATCTGAAACTCATGCAAAATAATATTGAATGTGAACTGTTATTGGAAAAAAAAGATTAATGTGCCTTTATACCATCTTCCTTCTTAAGACTCTGTGCCATTATCATTAGGGAATTTTATTCCCATTTTGTCTTTCTTAGGTTTGCAGAATTGAGGTGACTAATGGGAAAAGCCACTATCGGATGTTACACAGGGAATTCAGCAAAGTTCTTGCTCTTTCTGGAGGCCAGCAGAGAATTCACGGAGGAGGGGGTTCAATGCCACAGGGTGTCTCGGATGAAGGAGAGGGCCGCTGTGTGTACTTCTGTTTTTTTCTTTCTGCTTACGTAGGATAATTACTTTTCATTACCTGCAGCTTCATTCAACACTCCTAGAATTCAAGGCCCATGTTAATCTCATTGAACACAATAGTGACATTGATTAAAAAACATTTCTTATTTAGTCTTGATGAGTTCTTCACAATTGTCATATTATGGATAAGGTAGTAGGAATAATTTTGTTTTAATGCCTAGACCTATAGTCTTATCATTTTTGTTGTGAAGGTAAGAAACTGCTGTTAAATACCAATATTCTAAAAGATCACTAAAATGACCGAGCGTCTGTTAGTTTGAGCTATTTCTCCCTAGGGCGTTGATTTGAATTTTTGGAAGCTAAATTTTGCTTGGTTGTCTGTGTTTCTTGAAGCAAGGATATTTAAATCTTGATGGAACTTTTATTCTTCATGTGAAGAAATTCTCAGTGAGTTTACATTCTCTTTCTTACTTTCCATCTCTGCTGCGTCAGGCACCTAAGATGATTCTGGTAAGGGAAACAGGCATCTTCGCTTTATTGAGGTGGAAAGAGACAGACCCTCTGAGGGGAGAGAAGGGCCTGGCTTTGATGATATTTTTCTTTTTTCTTTTTTGGGGGGAGGATATATTTTATTGAGTATGCTATTACAGTTGTCCCATTTCCCCCGCCTTTATCCCCTCCACCCTGCACCCCATCCCATCATCCCCACACCTCTTAGTTCATGCCCATGGGCTGTACATATCAGTTCTTTGGCTTCTTAATTTCCTATGCTATTCTTAGCCTCCCCCGTCTATTATTATTTTTTTTTTGGTCAACATTTTTCTGCCAGAGGAAGGGTCATCAAGGAATATGCATAAAGGACCCATAGACAAAGCCAAATGGGGGAAGGGTTGATGATATTTTTCTAGTCTTGTGGCTCAAGCCCTTTCTGAAATGAGTAATTTAAAGTTTTAGGGATGTTTCAAAGCATGCCATCCACCCAAGGTGAGGAAGGGTGTGTCCGGTCTGTGTACTGCCAATAGCTAATTGAAGACTAGCATATCATGAAGGTACTGATGTTGGAAGAAGAACTTTATCTGTTCAAATATCACAGGGCATATAAGAACAAGTTGACATCTTTGAGTAAAATCCCAGTTTCCTTTTTATAAGGTTGTGAGGACAAATGTGAATTATTTTTGTAAAAGTAGAAACATTGTAAAAACTGGAGACACATCCCAGATGTGTTCCTGGACTTTTTTTTTTTTTTCTTTGGTCAACAGCATTGCTAGAATTAAGTGCTTACCGGCTGCTATATTGCTATCCTCTCGGTTCACCTGCCCATGTAACTCACCTGTGTTGACAGGAACAAGCAATTGCTTCAGTATTGTCTGCTATACCAGTGCTTAGCATAGCTAATCTATTATACCAGTTAGACTATGTCCTTAGTCTTTGAGTTTTGAGGAAGCTATACATTATATTTTATTTTATCTAGAATGCCTCAAAATGAAACAAGTCATCTCCCTAAAAACCTAGTTTCTTGTTTTCCCTTAGAGGTGAGTTTATAATGTGAAAAATTCATATCGCTTTGGACAGAATAGACAGCTACTGGTTTTCACTGAGGAGTTTGCAAGTATTGGTTTTAACCTCCGTTTTATTTAGGAATCTATTTTATTTCATTTAGAGGAAAGGCCAGTGGATTAGGGCACTGGAATAGGAATAAAAAAACCCCCAAACCTGTGACTTTTCTCCTGTCAAATGGTGAAAGTTTGCTATAGTTGACCTACATGTTCCAAGTATTTCTCTGTCCTTTACATCTTTCACACTCCTCTGAAGCAGGCCGGGGCTTTCCTCATGCAAATGCAGAGCCCAAGGAGTAGAAATGCTAAGCAGCCCGGGGCCAGAGGCTGCGAGGCCAGGGCTGGCTTCGGTCTTCACGGTACTCCGCCTGAACTTTACGAGACTGGCAGTGCTGCGGCTTGCTCCGCTTAATTCACTGACCCCACACAATCCCATAAAAAATTACTTAAGGACATTTTTATTTGACAATTTGAGGACTATATGACTCTCAAAAGCAAATGATACCACTCTTCCTCGTCTAACATTTATACTTCCTTGCAGTGTTTCAGCGTCATTAGTCAGCAGACTGTTGCCCTAAGTTCCTTCTGGGAGCGGGAGGCCCCTAGGATTCTCTTTAGGAGGGAAAGGGGACGCCTGAAACATGCTTCTGGCTTAGATAAGATTTTGGGTGCAGATAAGGTTATCGCTCTAGAATGGTCCACAGTCATTTGGGCACTATTTGTTTAAATGCTGTTTAAGTTACTTAGAGGCTGTGTATTACCGGTGGGCCTTCTTCAGAGGGACGGTCGTCAGCAGGCTGGAGCTGTTGGGATGTGGGACTTGGGTGGGTGTTAGAAGCAGCGGCAGAGCGGGGTAGAAAGTATTAAAATGGGGCTTAGAGGCCTTGGCTAACACTCTAGACTAGACTTGAGTAAGTCGCAGAATCACCCTGTGTCCCTATTCCCTTATTTGTAAACTGAAGCCTTTGAACACAGCACCGGTGTCTCTCCAGCCCTGAGTGGAGTTATTCCGGAGAGTAGGACTCCCTGGGGTTCAGGTGTCGTAACTGCCAATGACCCCTGACTCCTGCTCATCACAGCAACATCCAGGGAATGTCACGTAAGTGATCAGACTGTGAACTTTTGGGACCTTTTCCTTGCTAGTAGACTCTCTGTATTGCTCCCTTGGCTTTTACACTTTGATCAAAGGAGATGCTGCTTTGGAAAGGCCCCTAGGCAGGGAGCTGGGGGCCGCCGCCAGACAAGAGCGGGCGAGGAACCGAGGCCCTTAGACCTGCAGCCAATGAGGAGCTGAATGCTGCCGACGTCCACTCAGCTGCTGAGTGGCCGTGGGAGCGGATGGTGCCTCAGTTCACCCTACAGGCGGGACTGCCCGCCCTGGGCTGACACCCGCAGTGTGGCTTTGTGAGAGACAGGGAAGCGGAGGACTCAGCGAAGCCGTGCCCAGATTCCTGACCTGCGGGGGCTGTGATGTAATGAGTGTGTGTGGTTTTAACACGCTTTATAATTGTAGTGATTTGATACTCAGCAATAGGTAATTAAAATAACCATTTAGTTTAAAATATTGTTTGATATCACAAATGATGTTTATTTACTCTAGAACTCATTATAATGTAGGTAAGTTTTATTTAATGTAGATAAGCAAAAGGGGTATCTATAATGCTTTCTACTTAGAAATAATCCCCGTAAAAGCTTGATAAACCTGTGAACTCTTGTGAAAACTGTCAGACCCCATTCAGTGTACGCATGGGCCATGGTTTTATTTCTTTGTGCATTTGATGCCATCTGCTTTCCTCAGGGAATTTCTTAAAATTCCTGTTCCACTGGTGGTCCTTTTGTAAGTGGACTTTTGGAAAATGATGTCATGTCACTGATTAGGATGAAGGGTCGGTTGCCAAGCAGCTTTTGGTGCTCTGAACTGCGTTCTTGCCTGTGTTTGCATTTTCTGACTCCCTCTCCCTGGGGTTTGGTGGCGGGTCTTGTCCCCAGCTTTGCTCCTGCCCCTTTCTCAGCTCAGGCGGTGTGCTGTTCCAGCCACTGCTGCTGCTCACGCTTCTCTTTCTGTTCACCTCTTAAATGGGTGGATTTTTTTCAGACCTTTTCTGGTCTCAGCCTGCGCCTTTGCGTGCGCTCGCCGCCGCGGTAAGTGCCTGTCCTTCGAGTTCCGCCTGACTGGCCCGTGCTCTGTCTCTCTCCAGGTTCAGCCGGACCCTTCCTCCCACGCTAAGAAACTATGAAATCTCTATCGTCATATGTATCATGCTATTTTTTATACTAAATTTTTGAAATCATAAAGTGTACTATTGGAAATTTTTCAAGTATTATGAAAATGTAAAGAAAGTCTTCCTTCCCAACTTTCCCCAGCCTCACCGTACTCCCTTGAAGTAACACTATTAATAGTTTAGTGAGTTTTCTAGAACATTTTATCTGCATTTACAAACATACATATAAATAATGAAATCTAAGAATATAGCTTGACCGCTTGCTTTTTTTTTTTTTTTCCATCTCTTGTCTCATGGGCACCTGCGCATGTTAGGACTTAAAAATCTAGCACACTCGTTTTAGTGATTGCCTTCTCGTTAGGGAAAGATCAAGGAAAGAGCCTGACTTTCATGTCTCTAGGGTTCTTTAGAAATAAGTTAGAAAATCTTTGTTTAATGCAGTAGCTTGTCTTATTTTTATTCTTATTTTATGTCCTTGAATAAAATATCTACACTGTTTTCTAGGAGTAATTTCAAGCAAAACTTAGTAATGACATTTCTTATATATGAGACCGACTTTCATGTCTCCAGGGTTCTGTAGAAATAAGTTAGAAAATCTTTGTTTAATGCAGTAGCTTGTCTTATTTTTATTTTTATTTTATGTCCTTGAATAAAATATCTACACTGTTTTCTAGGAGTAATTTCAAGCAAAACTTAGTAACAGGTGCTTCTTATATAATTTATCTATGCAGTCATTTATTTATATCATCACTCTGATCCCATCTTATGCACATTTTTTGTCCTTGGGACCCTCAATCACTTATCTCTAGAACTTATTTCTTAATTTTTAATATTTGAATGAAACCTTAGGGTGTTTCAAGGATATTATTGAATTTAATTTTCACAGTGACTCTGTGAGATAAGTAAGATAACATTATTTCTATTTTCCAAGGAGAAAGTTGAGACTTGCAGAATGCTACTTAACTACAAACTGAGTTTTCTGTCATTTAACCTCGACTGTGACCATGTCCTCTTACTTTGCTTGCTCAGAACTCACCCTTGTGACATCCCATCAGATACGCTCTGAATCCCTGCATTCTTGCTCTTTGACACAGTAAAAACGAGTCTGTTTAGTTTTCTTTTGGTGAATTAATTTACACTAAAATATTTCCACTAAGAGTGGCTTACTGTGTTACTACTCCCAGAGTCATTATTGCAGGAGGTGGTGAATTAATCTAAATGGAGAATCATAGTAGACTTTTTAATTCTTAAATACACCTTTGGTGTACCCCAAACAATTTTACAAAGAAGATTCTTTGAATCCTTGTCTCTGAATGAAGCCATACCTATTGCTTATGTATCAGAAGGACACAGATAGCTCTACCAGACTCTTTTTTTTTTTTTTGGCATAGTCTGCTTTATTTTTTCCTCCTCTATGATCCATTCCAGTCAATTTTTCAAATAACCTTGAAAGGAAATTCAGACTTGCCTAGATTCTTTGAAAACTTTTTTTCAGAATAACTTATAAAGTTTTGAGCTGTTGGTATTCATTTTTCAAAATAATGCTTCATGAAAATAACCAAAATATTTTCAGAAAGTGGACCACTGGGATCTCTTTACTATGCAACTACCACCTGACTCTAGAGATCTCATTTTAATTCTGTGAATTTGAGATTTTTATTGCTAAAGGGTGATTGGGAAAACTGATAGCGATTTCCTCAAAGCATTTGGGGGTCTTTAGGGGCTATTTATTGTTTCAACAGGTATTATCCTCCTAGTGCAGGCATATTATTAAACATATTTATGAAACGTTGGAGGCCCAAAGACTTGCCCCTGACAAAGAGTTTGCCTTCTCTTCTTTATATCTGCATAAAAACAAGGAGGATATTAGCACTGAAATCTCTAATCTTTATTCAGGGAGAGGACTTTAAAAAAAAAGAACTAGGCTGCATCTTTATGAGCCTGATTTTTTCATTTCTGTGGTGCATTTTTAATATGTATAGAAAGGTGGTCAGTGACTGTAGGGAGAAAGTGCAGTTTCCCGAGGGGAGTGGAGGAAGACCAATGACATCTGTCCCCTGAACAGGGAAAGGGGGCTGAAGCAGGTAAGGTGGACGAGGGCTGATGAGGACGTCGGGGACATCAGGGACTAGCTCACCTGGCTTGTGGTGAATGAGATTTAATGAACTTTAGAAAACACCAAAAGAGAACCTGGGAATTCCCCAGAGATAGATCTTCTCGTTTCCCCTGTAACCTTAGTGCGGGAACCAATCATTCTTTACTTGTCTTACAACGATAATGTTATCACTAATGATAGAGAGGATCGGTTAAAGAGTGTCCCCGACGAGCCTTGCTCTGTGCTCAGCGTGCTGCAGACAGACTGACCACATTCAGTCCCTCGCGTGTCCTTCAAGGCGGGCACTACAAGCCTCACGTTATGGAGGAGGACACTGCGTGTTAGCAGCCTGCTCAGGGGGGCAGGAGTGTGAGCTAGACCAGGCGGGTCTGGCTCCACAGCCCTGTCAACAATTTATGTTCACTGGCTTTCCCAAACATGCGGATTGAGCTGCAATAATGTCCTGACTAAGAAATGAGAGTAATGGAAAACCGAGATTCCAACTGAGGAGCCCGCCCTGGCCCACCAATGCTGGGTAGACACTCTTTGCAGCATTAATGGCGTTACTAATGAAATAAATATTCCCAGGGACAATAGTTTGATATTTTAATGTGTGTGTGTTTTTTTAATGCTACCAAATCACTTAGTCCACCAGATTTAATGGACATCCACTCCGTGAAACCCAGTTACGTGCTGTGTGCACTTGCTAGGGAAATAAAGTTTTCCTGCCTGGAAA
The DNA here is from genome assembly GCA_004026545.1 of Mormoops blainvillei. Taxonomy (NCBI): domain Eukaryota; kingdom Metazoa; phylum Chordata; class Mammalia; order Chiroptera; family Mormoopidae; genus Mormoops; species Mormoops blainvillei. The sequence continues at coordinate 43,062 of PVJD01004348.1, forward strand.
GCTGTATTGAGACGGTGACCCTGGGGAGATGAAAAGAAGGTGAAAGGGTATAAAAGGATGGAATGTTCATCTTCATATTTACGTTGTCGATGAAGTGAATATTCTAAAATTGATTCGCATTGCATAAAACAAAGCAACCATATGGCAGTTTTACAGTTAACTTGGCCGCCATAACCATTTCAAGTCCTGTGTGACTCCCTAGTCGTTTTCTGAACATCCTCCCCCTTCACTACTTCCATTAGCTTCTCCGCTCTTCCCTGTTTGTTTGCCTGCCCCAGGGGAAAGAATATTGCGCTGGAAGCAGGAGCCTTGAGCTGTGGTTCCAGGGCCACATACCAACTCCGTGGCCTTGGGAGAGGCGCTCTTGGGGGAGGTCTGGTGGATTGCAAAGATGCCCGCAGAATCACCATCATTTGCATTCAGCTTTGTCCTAGCCCCCTACGCTGATTCTGGGTTTGACTGACCACGGGATTTTTTTGAAAGCAGAGACTTGCACCCTGCCTGAGCTGTTGGTTTGCCTTTTTGCTGCTCTTGGACTCTGTGACTGCTGGGGGGAGAGCCCTGGTGTAGCTTACAGGACGAGGAAATGTGGCCCGGTCGCCCCGTCACTGTGGCCAGACACGTGAATGAGGTCATTCTAGGTCAGCCAGCTGCTAGTTGACCCACCGGTGAGTCCAGTTAAAATTAGGTGAGCTAGCAGATTCACAGAATTGGGGCTAAGTAAATGGTTGTGTAAGTTGTTTACTTAAGGGTGTGTTGTTTATAGCAAAATATAACTAATATAAAATCTGATTTTAAGCAGTAATAAATTAAACTGTATCCACTGCCTACTCCATAGCATTGTTGGAAAGAGTATACGAGGTGAGGAAGTGACTGTTTTGTCGTGGGTAAGGCTTCTGAAGAGAAGTGCCCAGCGTCTGATCAGAACAAATGAGCTGATGATAAACTATGCAATTCTAAGGTAGCAATAGCATCAGCAATAGAAGAGTCAAATATTAAAAATCTGCCACGTAGATGTTTCATTTTTCACTTTAATTAAAAATGTTGATGTATCAGCTGTGTAGAGAGAATTGAAAAGAATAAGACGAAACAGTCTGAGTCACCTGGCCGACAGTGGCTGGGACGACAGCACCTGTGCCCTCTCTGGGAAGCTCTGATCCCAGGCAGGGCAGCAGCCTGTGTTTGTCAGCGTTTTCACGCTGTGGTCACAGAGATATTGCCAGTTACTTGCTTTCTCTTTGAAATTAAACGCTCCCCAGTTGTATATACACACAGTCAGCACATCTGGATTCTACCTGTATATCATTCCCATGGGAAATAACTGTGGTGTCCACAATGAAAAATTTTTGAGAACCAAATTTAGAAGATGTGGAGAAAGACTCCCAGCCAATGAGTCTGTGACAGTGCAAGGATGACAAGATCAGTAAGTGAGAATTATTCGACATGGGAGCAAATATTTCCTCAGCTAAAAACAACAGTGACCCAATTGGGTGTATATGGAATAAGTTAATGTATTTTGATTTACATTTGTGTAGTAAAAATATTTTTTAACCTGGTTACATTGTGAAATATAGCCCATATAGAGAAAAGTGCACAGAACTTAAAGGTACTGTTTACTGAGAAATTATAAAGCAAACACCCATGTAACAACCACCACCCAGGTCAGAGGGGGAGCCTTGACCGCACAGCAGAAATTCCTTCCTATTCACACCCTCCCCTCTCACCCCTGATGTTAACCACCATCCTAACCTTTCTTAACTTTATGGTTTTACTTCCCCCGCAGAGTTTAACCACCTATGTGTGTATCCCTAAACGCTACAGTTTAGTTTTACTTGCTTTGAATTTTATGTAAATGAAGTCGTTCTATGTATATTCTTTTGCTTAATGGCATTACCTGCTCTGTGTAGGTGTAGTTCATTCATTTTCATCAACAGGTAGTTTTCCATTGTATGAATACACTTGGGTAACTTCCTGTCGATAGACACATCAGTCGTTTCCAACTTTAAGATCATGCAAGGGATGTTGCTGTGAATGTTCTTGCACATGTCTTCTTGTGCAGATGCACACAAGTTTCTCAAGGGAGCATCCTTTCTGGGTCATAAGGTAACCATATGTTCAAACTGAGTAGAAGTGGCAGCCCAACCATTTTGCCTGCCACAAGCATTGTGAGTGTTCCCAATGCTCCATATCCTTGTCAGCACTTGATATTGTCAGGCTTTTAATTTTTTGCCAGTCTGGTGGGTGCGTAGTAGAATTGACTTGTGGCTTTACTTTGCATTTTCTGATTATTAACATTTTTATATGTTTTTTAGTCATTGGATTTAAAAAAAAATGAAGTACCTATTCAAGTCTTTTGTCCTTTTTTTATTCTATTATTTCAAAATGCTTTTAAAGTTTTTTATAAAACATGTTTTGGATATAAATGTTTGTCTTCTTTTACATGTTACAATAGCTTTTCCCACTCTTGGGTTTGTGTTTTTACTCTGTTAATATGTGTCTTTTGATCAATTGAAAGGCCTTAATTTTAATACACTGAAATAAATGAAATTTCTTCTTTTCTGGTTGATTTTTATGTCTTATTTAAGAAAACTTTTTCTACCCTGAAGCCACAAAGATAGTTTCCTGTATCAGTTCCTTGAATCTTTACGGCTTTGTCCTCCACATTAAATGTATTGATTTTTTTATGTATAAAAGGTAAAGGTACAATTTCATTATTCCACATAGATACATACTTGTCCCAGAACATTAATTGAAAGGAACATGTTTTATCTTAAAACTAAGATGCTATTACACTGTCTCCTTATTCTTTTTTCATTAGTTCACTTGTCTATCTGTGCACTAATGCCACATTCTCTTAATTATTATGGCTTTACAATAAGTCTTGATAGCTGGTAGAACAAGTCTTCATATCTTGTTCATCCTCAAAAAAGAGTCTTAGGTATTCCTGGTCTTTTCCATTGCTATGAAAACCTTAGCGTGAGCCTATAAAGGTCTGCTTACACATAATGGTTTGTTATTGGTATATGGAATTATTAACACATTCATTTTTATATATTGAGTTTACAGATTTTGGCAGGGAATTGCCATGATCAGATGTGTTCTATAAAGACACCAGTAGAGGCAGTATTGGAAAATAGACGAGAAGGGAAGCAGAAAGACAAGTTTGGAATCTGCTGGAATCATTCAGGAGAAAGATGAAGAGGGCCTGCATTAGGGCCATGGGAATGGCAGTGGAGGCAGGCACTGATGTAAGAGCAGTTTAGCAGATATTGGCAAAGAATGCCAAGTCATTGCTTCAAAGTGTTGTAAGGAAACAAGCTTTGGGGGAGAATGATGAGATGAATGTACCAGAGACAAAAGAGTGAATGGATAGAAACATCTCAAAAACATAGTACCCACAGGCTATGTGGAAACTTGTACAATAGTAAAGTTTCAGGAAGTTAAACAAATCATAATTGTAGAGAACTTTGAAAGAACAGGAGACTTGCTGTTGATATGAGACTGGTGGTTGATGATAAACATATTAACATAGAAATTACACATGTTCCACTTTGTTTAAGATTATTTTTCAGTTTTTGATATTCCTAACAATAGGTTTTCTAATTTCTACATCTGGTGCCTTTCAGGTAACTTGATTTCAGTTTGTAATGTCATAAATCTTATTGAAAATGCATTCAAATGTTTTTCAATTGATAGTATCATCCAGGATTTGATTCAACCTGTGTTTTCTAATGAACTCTCTTCTGTTTTTCTCCTATATTGAGAAGTTTTTTCTGATGTGTTCTTTAACATATGACTAGACTAGTATGGTTCAAATTTATATTTGTTCCCATTCCTGTTAAGAGAGTACTAAAAGATACATATTAGTTTGTAACTGCCATTTGATTATAAGAGAAATTTCATTTGCTTTGAAATGCACAAATATTTAATGTTGTAATTGTGCAGTTAGATATTTTACAATCAAGATCAGACCTTTGACTTCTACTTCTTGGCCTTTCGAGTTTTCACTTTTGAAAGAAAGGGGTTTTCTGGAGCATACAAAGTTGATTTAAAGGTATTTGTGGCTGGATGTTATTTCATCTGTCAAAAGCTCTCCTTAGCTTGGGACTTTCAGGCATGGGGTTGTAAATTCTAATCTAAGTCCTGTGGAATGGCAAATATAGAACAAAATGCTCCCAGATGATTGCTCAGGAGATACAGATTAAGGAGGCTGCAGGACCAACAACGAAGACATTTCTGAATTCACCTAATTATGACCTGATTTTCAAAAGTAATGGTGGTATTTGCAAATGAGAGGAGAAAAAAAAGAGAAATGATAGGATGTCAGAATAAGTGCAATTCAGAAGGCAGGTGTATCAAAGCTTTGTGCATGGTGGAAGCCGGGGTGAAACTTTTCGGCTGTTAACTTTTCAGAGTGAAATATTAAATCTCTGAAACAATGATGACAGGATGCCAGAGAAGAAGGAAACAGGTCCTGAGGGCTCCCTAAGAATTTATGACATGTTAATAAACATGCTTACATAGTGTGAAGGTGTGTCATCAGGATGTGGGATACAGTGAAAGGGATACAGTGACTTGCACTCAAAGCTCAGTTACATTTTGGGATATGTCGTTCATCTCTGCGCTTTGTCTTCCATAGAACATGGTTTGCTGTCTATAACTCATTCCATACTGTTTACTCAGCAATGGATCAAAGGAAGTTTTTTAGTCATCTAAGATCTGGTTTTGGATCCATTGCAGACCTCTGTTGTTCTGTGTAAGCTATTTTGTTGGCCTATTTTTCAGCTTTCATTAAGTGGGTGTTTCCAAGTAATGAGCCAGTTACACATTGCCATCAGGAACGTGGTATTAGGAGTGGGATTTGGTCTCCCAAACTATGCCAAAGAGCCTGTGGCAGTTTGGGTCTAATTGAAAGAGAAAACACGTGGCAGTAGGTTAAACAGGGGAGTTTAATGGGATTAACTGAAGAACACAGACAACAAGGTGGTGATGGCCAGAGCAAAGGAGGCGTTGCTTGGTCGAGGTGGACAAAGGGGGGAATGGGGACATCTCTAATAGTGTCAACAAAAACAATAAAGCTAAAAAAGAATAGCATTAAAAACAATAAACATAAAAACAATTAAAAAATAATTTGTGACTCTAATAAAAGAGTGACTCTAAGATATGGAGAAACTCTGCCTAGCTCCTTAGGACTGAGAGAATACCCAAGGAAGGACACATTTGGAAGAGTTCAGACGCCTTGAGTGAACTGTGCTTTAGCCACCCAGTTCACCCAGTGCAACGGAGAAGTAGTCTGGAGCAGTGTCGCAGGAAAACGCTAGGCTGACCTCCAGAATGCAGGTGAGAGCAGGTGGTCCACTACAGGTCGGGTGGGCAGTGGGAGTGTGGATGCTAGGGCGGCAGGAGGCCTTCAGCGTGCGAAATACGCTTCGAGGTCGGGGGTAAATGGCGGAAAGGTTTTTCAGATGGATGAGGACACGTTATCACCAGGTCGAGTCCGCCAGGCTGCAGAGGGATGGTGTTCTGGTCCTGCAGCTTGGGCAGCTCCACCCGCAGGTAGCTAACACCCACGTATCTTTCCAACTTGTGCTGGAATTGCCAGAAGCCTCGTTCTTGCAATGTTCTTTTAGCGCCCTCTGCTGGGAAATCTTAGCGTCACACCCACTGTAAAGAAGCCGTTCTTAAAGGAATTTAGGGTTTATCATCAAGCATTACATTCAAGGATGAGTTTGGACTTAATGAGACAATAAATTTAAACCAGTACAGGGTCCAAGAACAGTGAAGAGAACCAATGTCAGCATTATAAGAAAGATTGGTGACTCTTTTGAGCGTATTAAAAGGAGAACCCTTACAGGGGTGTTCAACCTTTTGGCATCTCTGGGCCACACTGGAAGGAGAAGAGTTGTCTTTTACCACAGATTAAATACACAAACACTAACGAAAACTGATGAGCAAAAAAAAAGGTTCTAAGTAAATTTACGATTTCGTGTTGGGCCACATTTGCAGCCATCCTGGGCTGCATGCGGCCCGCGGGCCATGGGTTGGACACGCCTGCAACAGGATCCCAGCAAACCACCACCTTCCCCCACCGTGGGCAAAAAAAGACGCAAACACTTTGACAGCCCTTCAGAGCATTCTGCCATATTAATCTGTGCATGTCTAAATAAAGTAGAGCAATTTTTATCTGTATTTTTAAAAATACTGGTAAATGCAAATCTCAGGGGGAGTCATATTCAAATAACCATGTCCAAATAACCCAAAGTAATAAAAACATTCAGTCTCTGGGAAACAGTAAAGGGGATGAGGGGATGCAATTCATAAACCCAGGGGATACTTTTCATGTTTCTTTTCCCCATTTTCACAATTCTCTTTCATATCATTTCTTGTTGGAGACTCTTACCTCCGGCTCTCCGTCCCCAACACACAGTGAAAGCTCACAAAATCAATATCTTTTTCTCTGAACCCCTTTTTCTCATTCAGCCTTGAGAGAGCCCTTGAACTAGTTCATCGGAGACTCTCCTCAGAAGTCAGGGGTGGGAGCGGGATGGGAGGAGAGACAGAGAGACTTCTCACTCTTTTCAGAAGTCAGGGGTGGGAAGGCTGGGGTCATTAACAGATTGTAAATCCTGTCCCCTTCATTCTTTGTCCTCATCAATCTTTGCTGACTCCTGCAAGGAGATACTCAATATTCAATATTTAAATGCTCCTTGGATTTCCTTGAATTTACAGCCTAAGGCCACCCTATTTTTTCTCTTTATTGGTTGTACAGGATTTCTCTTGATTCCTTGGAAAGGACAGCCAAGCGAGGTGTGAGCGCATGCGCACACCCATTCGCTCGTTCATACATCATTCTTCCTTCTTGAAAACTTGGAGCATTAGTCTTAGCATTTAAACTCTGCCCTCTATTGTCTTTGCTCCTTCTAATTTGTAGAAAATTGGGTTCCCTAAGTAACCCTGTTCAGAGTCACATTTTTTTTCATGTATTTTTGCACGTGGGCAAGCAACTGCAGGCCTGCTGGGCGTGGCCCCGGGAAGGCTCCGGGACCCCGCGTGTGCGCAGGCCTGCTGCACTGCAAGCCCCTAGGAGGCCCAAGACTCCCTGCTGAACCTGCAGGAGGCTTTCCCTACAAAACCAGGAAAACAAAGTTGGTAGGGTTTAAATACACCTTAGTTCATTATTCTTTTAAGCAGGTTATAGGACTTTGTTTAATAGAAATCAGCTAGGATCTACTTTCTAAAGGTGGCAGTATTCATGAAATATTGCAGCTTTCCCTCCCTTCTGGACACGTAGAAAATTGTGCTTCCTGTGTGGATCAGGTGACTGACATTTCCAAGCCAGAGAATTTAATTACCAAGGCAAGACGGTGCAGAATGCTCTTCTTTTTGGCAAGGTAACTGGTCACGTTCCAGCTGGTAGTTGCTCCATTCGCCAGGCCTTAAGTGTGGGAAGACATAAAGCAGAAAATTTGGCCGCTCTGTGATGGATATGTCACAAAAGTGAGAAATAGGCTTTTGTTGTCTTAAAGCACTAAGATTCAGGGGTTGTTTGCTGTTTAGTGTAGCCTAACCCATCCCGACGAATTCCCTAAACAAAAACGATTTCTCCTTGCCTTAATGATAATACACATACATATTTTTTTTTTTACCTTGCGTAAGTATCTTAACTAACTATAGAATGTCAGAGATATTGGGCAAATGTCCCCATTTTGTGATGTCTCATCATTTTTTTGAAGAAACATTTGTGGAATTACATAAATGAAATGATTTTTATAGCAAGGACCCCCACCCATAGGCCATGACCCCAATGTATTAAAATTATTGCAGAGGGAGAGCTTTACATATTTAATATACATTCATGAAAAGCTCTCTCTGATTTTCCATGCGTAATTACTTCCAGGTGTCTTCCTTCATTTGTTCTCATTCATGTATTCATTCATATATTTATTCATTATGTTTTTGTTCAATAAACTACATGGCATGCCAGGTATTGAGCTAGACCTGGGATATCAGTATAAGACATAGTCCTGTCACTATGCTTATATTGTTACCCATTCATTTCTTATTTAGAAAGACTAGACTAGTTAAAAGTAAAACAGGGTGTCATTTCTAAATAATTTGCATTTAAATGTATACAAATTCTTACACATAATGAGCAGGTTTAAAACTGCTTCAAATCATTAAGAGATAGATATTGTCTCATCAAAGATACGATAAGTCAGTGTACTAGAGTAGACAGGGAACTTCTGGTTGGCTCCTCCCACCTTTATCCTGTACAAATTTAAGGCAGCTAAATGAAGTATTCTGTATTTGTAATACTAGTTTTTATGGGTATTTGGTATCATTTAAATACTGATCTTGTAATAGAACAGTAATCTGGTAAACTGTGGCAGTGAATGACTTAGTTTTATAAATTTATTTTCGTTTGCACATTTCCCCATACATAAGGGTACTTCATAAGTGTCACACTTCAGTGGAGCAAGGGCGACCTCCAGTGGTTGAACTTACTCACTTCAGGGGTACTTGGCTCTCCTGGGATATCTTGCGGGTGTCTGATGTGTTCTGTTTCTGAATGGCTTCCAACCATTGAGAGTTGAATTCGGTTTAAAAAAAACTGCAGATGATATTTACCAAGATAAAAAAATATGAATTGCAGGAAAACAACACACAAAAATATCAGAGAAGAATATAGAGAAGAAAATGTGCAGCTGAGCCTCCAACGACTAGGTTTGTACTGTTCGGGTCCAGTTATATGCGGATTTTTTTTTCTTTCGGATAAATATGTCCAGACCTTTCCATCTGCGGATTCAATCAACTGCAGCTAGAAAACAAAATTTTCCATCTACGTTTGGGAATCTGCAGTTAGGAATGTAAAAACACTGTTTTTGATCCTAGGTTGGTTGAATCTGCAGATGCGAAACCAGCGATACAAAGCGCCAGTTGTAGAGTCTGAAATTATTTGTGGATTATCAATGGTGCAGAGTTGGCGCTCTTAATCCCCATGTTTTAAAGGGCCAACTGTACTGGAAAATGCTGTGTAGGCGATGATTTTACAACGTTGGGAGTGAGGTGTAAGATCAAGGACGTGTTGACAGGAAGTCTTCCCCAACACATGCCTCCTGGGCTGGTTTTCAGGTAAGTGCTTGTATTCAGGCTGATTTATATCTCTGATGAGACTATATCTCTGTCTCTATGTGTCTGTATCTCCCCCCCATCTCAGTGATAAGCCTAAAAATTTCAGAAGTGTGACAGTATATTCTATAATATACGTCATATCTCAATGTCATATTAACATTTGGAAAGAAAATATTCTGTAACACTATATCAAAATACTTAAATATGAAATTATAACATTAGTCTTGAGCTCTGTTTGCCACTAGGGATGGTCTTGGTTTTTCCATTGATGTTTTAAAGAGTTTTTATCTCATATTCCTGCCAGTACGTCACACTAACTGTTGTTAGCTCATGAGTTCAGGCGCACAGCTATCTAGACTAGGTCCTAGGGGCATGAAAGAGTCTATTACATTGATATCAATTCTGTCCCTCAATACTAAAGTGATAAACCTGACATCTGGCTTATACCAATAAGAATAGGTGGGAAAGAAGGTATAAAGGTCTTGTTTTTGCTTAATAAACCTATAAGGAAGCAGTTTAAAAAAATATTTTACTTATTTATTTTTAGAGAGAGGGGAAGCGAGAGAGAAAGAGAGGGAGAGAAACATCAATGTGAGAGAGAAACCTCAATTGATTGCCTCTTGTTCATACCTGACTGGGACTAAACCCACAACCCAGGCATGTGCCCTGACTGGGAATTGAACCGGCGACCTTTTGCCTTGCAGGATGATGCCCAACCAACTGAACCACATGGGTCAGGGCAAGGAAGCAGTTTTGATCATGGTGAATGAGAGGAATGAGGAAGAAAAAAAAGACATCTTTGGCAGAGCACATGTGATGCTCCTCTGGGGGTTGGCATTTTGCAGAAGTCAAGTAGAATTGTTCATATTTCAATATAAGTAATATTTGTCATGCATTAAAAATGGGATTTAAATATATCAGAGAGGTTAAAGATTAGCTGAGAGGTCATGGACCTCTTTGAGAGCTATGAATGCACATGGATAATGACATCACTGAGAGCCACAGATAAATAAAATAATTAGATTTAATTTCTGGCTTGCTTTTTAGAGAAAGTCATTTGAAAACACACACATGCATTCATACACACAAGCATATTCATTAACCATCTGCTCTAAAATCCAGGAGCAGAAACATAAACCTTCCACCAATATATCTAATAAATGTGAAAAAACACATTTCAGTCCTCTGGGGGTACCATTTAAAGGTAGAGAGAACTTCAGAAATGAAGAGAAGATACAGGCTCAGTGAAATCTAATGAGCAGTGCTGTCATTCCAGCTAGTTGGGCTTGGAATTCAAGCATTACCTCGTACCAGCGCATGGAAGTTATGGCTTTCTTATTGAACTTGTTCATAGTTTTTAAACCAATATTCTTAAACCGAGAGGCCCCAGGGACATAATTCATGGAGGGCTCTTTTGGATACATTGATTGACACAGTTGTGCCATATCGTTAGGCACTTATTAAGGGTGGTGGAACTCAAGATTAGAACTGGACAATGTGACCAAACTAAAGATCCGTCGTAAGCCCCTTCCAGACCTAACATCTGCCCCAACCGCACGCAGACTGTCCAGTGGGCAATTCTCACACCAAGAATTAAAATTTTTACTGTTTTCATGTTCCAGTAACATCACTGCCACTTTTGGGGTGAACTGGCCTATTTATACTGTAGAGTCAAGGAAGTTAATAATGGTGTACTTCTTTGCTTACCCTGTCATGCCGAAGCACTCTGAGTAGCTTCAGAAGTCTTTAAGATACTGGGCTATTCTGATACCAATATTATCTGCATGCATTATTAATCATTTAACAATTGACAGATGCTTGCTTAATGCTAAGTGTGTGCCAGGCAGTTTGGTAGCTACTGGAAGCAATCAGTGAGCAAACATACCTACGCCTTCCCACCTCCGTGCCTTTCCTTGTGCTTGAAAGCCTTCCATCTTTCTCACAGTATTCTGTTCTACTTGAACTTCAAGGCCAAGCTCAAGTTTCCTGCCTTATGAAACTTTTATTCAATACTGCTTCCTAGAACATGCTCTGTACTGCGTATTTGGTGTGTAATGATATCCTGTCTGAGCGTCCTCTGTTTCTCCTACTTCACCTGGAACAGTGCCGGCCAGTTAAATCGCTCAATGACTACTGCTGATTGATTGCTTTCTTCTCTACACCAGCTTGTTATTATAGACAAATGGGACAATAAAAAAGAACGTGCTCTAGACACACACAGATGAAAAAAAAAATGCAGTTAAAAACCTAGTATCTGGTAAGAATATTGTGATCTAAAACAGGAAAGAAAAAAAATAGGTTGCCTTGTCAAAGCAGAGTAACAGAGGTTCTGCAAGCTGCTATAATTTTGTAAGAGAAATAAAGGTCCTCTCCAATTTTATTTGAAAATTCTATATTTGTGCCCGAACTGTGTTTAGTTTAGCTGCAGCCTCTCAATTTGAAAGTAGAGAGCATCTCTCAGCCTTACTTTTTGTTGTTTGACTCTTTTACTAAATGACTGCTGCATGCAAATGATTTTTTTTTGCCCAAAGCAGTAAGGAGATGTTTAAAAAAGGATACCCCTGCCAAAAGAATTCTGGTTGACTGTCTGTCACACAAATTAATTTCTCTAAAAATGGGCTATTTTCTCATTTGCTTTAATGGTGCTCAGAGCAGGTAGCTGTGATTTTTTTTTTTTTTCTGGGTCTTGGGCTCCTCGGTCCTCTGAGTATTTTATTTTGTTCTGGACCATTAAAGAGTGGAGCTGATAATGTTTCATCATTATGCAATCATGCAGAGGATGAATTTCTCTTTCAGACAAATGGAGTTTAAAGACTATTATTCTTTCCCCACTTTCTTCCCCAACTAATGGATCATTTAAAAGCCATAGGGGTATAGCATCTTAAAACTCTCCGAGAAACAGTTTTAGCAGCCGTAGTATATTCTTGTCTAATTTATAACCAAAATATAAAACAAAGCACAGAAATCTTGGAGGAAAAGTATCAAGTTAATGATCCCTCCCTTGTTCTTCCCCAGGGCGTGGCTCTGCAGGGACTCACCTCCAGTGTTAGGTAAGAACTCTGCTGCTTCCCAGCTGGGTATCGTAATTGTTCAGTATAAAGATAAGCCTAACTACTTGAATCAGGATGAATACATTACTGCAATTGTCAGAGTTGTCCATTTGTATTTAAACCAAGTGAATAATAATGAATCAATGTAATTCAAAAAGACTGTTTCATTATTTTCTAAATGAAGTAAGTCACTTTCAGGATAATATGTAGCATTCATATTCAATGGTTTTGAATTTAGTGTTTTTTTAAAAAAAGTATATTTTATTGATTCTGCTGTCACAGTTATCCCATTTTTTTCTCCCCTTTACTCTCCTCCACCTTGCACCCCCCTCCCACCAGCACTCCCCGCTTAGTTCATGTCCATGGGTCGGACATATAAGATCTTTGGCTTCTCCACTTCCTATACTATTCTTAACCTCCCCTTGTCTATTTTGTGCCTACCATTTATGCTTCTTATTCCCTGTACCTTTTTCCCCATTCTCTCCCCACCCCCTGCTGATAATCCTCCATGTGATCTTCATTTCTATGATTCTGTTCCTGTTCTAGTTGTTTGCTTAGTTTGTTTTCATTTTTGTTTTTTAGGTTCAGTTGTTGATAATTGTCAGTTTGTTGTCGTTTTACTATCTGTAATTTTAGTCTTCTTTTTCTTAGTTAAGTCTCTTTAATATTTCATATAATAAGGTCTTAGTGATGATGAACCCCTTTAACTAGACCTTATCTGGGAAGCTCTTTATTTGCCCTCCCATTCTAAATGACAACTTTGCCAGATAGAGTAATCTTGGATGTAGGTCCTTGTCTTTCATGACTTTGAATAATTCTTTCCAGCCCCTTTTTGCCCGTAAGTTTTCTTTTGAGAAATCAGCTGATAGTCTTATGGGAACTCCTTTTTGGTAACTGTCTTCTTTTCTCCTTCTGTTTTTAAGAGTCTCTCCTTATCTTTAATCTTGGGTAACGTAGTTATGATGTGCTTTCGTGTGTGCTTCCTTGGGTCCAACTTCTTTGGGACACTCTGAGCTTCCTGGACTTCTTGGAAGTCTATTTCCTTTGCCAGATTGAGGAAGTTCTTCATTATTTTTTCAACTAAGTTTTCAATTTCTTGCTCTTCCTCTTCTCCTTCTGACACCCCTATGATTTGGTTGTAGCTGTCCCAGAGATTTCTAAGCACCTCTTCATTTATTTTTGAATCCTTGTTTCTTCATTCTGTTCTGGTTGAATGTTTTTTTATTCCTTCTGCTCCAAGCCATTGATCTGAGTCCCAGTTTCCTTCCTTTCACTGTTGGTTCCCTGTATATTTTGCTTTATTTCACTTTGCATAGTCTTCACTTTTTCTTCTATTTTGTGTCCATAGTCAAGCATTTCTGTGAGCATCCAGATTACCAGTGTTTTGAACTCTGCATCTGATAGGTTGGCTATCTCCATTTCATTTAATTCTTTTTCTGGAGTTTTGCTTTGTTCTTTCATTTGGGCCATATTTCTTTGTCTCCTCAATTTGGCAGCCCCTGTATTTGTTTCTGTGTATTAGGTGAAGCTGCTTTGACTGTTTGTCTTAGTAGCATGGTCTATTGTAGAAAAGTGTACCTATAAGTTGTGTGGGGCAAAGCTTTAGGTAATCACCAGGGTTTGGCAACCCATGTCATTGCTCTATGGCTCTGTGTGGGGGAGGGCTCGGAGAGGGGACAATGTCGCTGCTTGGCTTCTGGAGTTTTGCCCTGGAAGAAGCTATCTTCTGGCACTCACCCTATTGCCAGTCACTTCGATTTCTCCCCGTATGCCACTGGCACTCTTCCAGCTGTTGCCCTGATGCTGAATCCCGGAGAGGGTGACTCTGTATAAGTCCTAAGTCTGTTGTAGGACCTTTAAGAGAATTCTCCTGAGAATCCTGCTGTTTCTTCCACTGCCCCAACCCCCACTGGTTTTTATAGCCTGAAGCTATGGGGTCTGATCTTCCTGGTGCTGGAACCCTGGGCTGGGTGGTCTGGTCTCGGGCTGGGATCCCTCTCTCCCAAGGTGTCTCTCCTGATTTCTATCACCACAAATGGATGTGGGACTGCCTGTTCCACTTCCCTGTGCTTCTCCACGCCACTCTACCACTCCATGCCTCTCCATGCATCTCTGCCCCTCCTACCCTTGTGGATGAATGTGGCTTCTCTAAATTCTTGTTTGTTGGACTTCCACACAGCTCAATTTTCGGACAGTTCTGGGTGATATTTGTTTTGTAGTCTAGTTGTAATTTTTCCTGTAGTTATGAGAGGAGGTGAGGCATGTTTACCTATGCCTCCATCTTGACTGGAAGTCCCCTGGTGACAATTTTATATGCCACATATATCTTAGTCACCTGCCAGAGGCATCAAAACAAAATAGCAGGTCAAAATAGCGGGGCATATTTATTGCCAGGTGCTGCACTCAACGCTTACATGGATTATCTCATTTAATGTTCACACCACCCTACAAAGAGGGCACCATTATTTCTCTGTTTCCGGATGAGGAAAAGATGGTACTTTCAGCTTTGATAGCTTGCACCACGCTACACACCCCTTTGGTCTTCTAATCTGGTATGTAATTCAATGTGGCAATTTCTTTTCTTTATATCTATTTCTTAAATTAAAAAAGGGCCTATAATTATTGTCACCTGGTAGCAGTCTTGGGGTTAGGGGTTTGGATTAGAACCCAAACAAATCAGCTACATCCATCTTCACGTCAGAGGGCCCCCCTCCAAAAGCACAAAGGGCTTTGGAGTATCAGTTACTAGAGAAAGCGTGACTCACGCATGTAAGAACTCCGCCTATGCAGGCACTCAGGTTGGAAATAACTTTTTGGAGGGAACTGGTGAACGTTTTCGACTTTATTTCTGAAGCTTTATGCAAAAGGGAATCAGAAATCCTGAGTTATGGCTTCACCGTTGTGAATGATAAATTATGTGATTATGGGAAAATTATTTAATAGTCTAGCATTTCAGTTTCCAAAACATTTTAGAAGCAAAAACTGCAAGCCTATAAACAGACTGTTTCTGACCAGGATTTGTTATTCAGACTTGCCTCATGGGTCAACTTGAAATACTTCTAACTGCCTATGTAACTATCTTAACTGACGTCTTATACCCGCCTTATTCAAATCCAAGTTTCCGCTCCTTCCAAGGCATACCGCCTATGCTCTGCTGCGTTAGGGTAGGGAGCCATTGCTGCCTTCTCTTTGTCTGGAAGGTGCTGTGGTTCTTCCTGTCCCCTGTCAGCGTGTGTGTTTGGAACGCCCTGATGATAACCCGCTCTCCAAACCGTCTCCCTGTTAAAGCCCTGCCATCTGAAATGGGGAGTCTCTCTAAGTCTTAGACTCATTTTTTCTTTCTCTTTTACAAGTGCTTCATGTTCCTGTGAATCATTACTGTTTTGTGATGTTTCCTGTCACACTTTAAGTTTTTCTACCTCCACTTCATTCCTTACACTTTCTTTCCCCACTTCTCAAATTACACCTATTTTTAAAGACCTGCTCCAAATGTTACATTTTCTTTCCACACTTTCTGACCTTCTGAATAGAATGTGGTATCTCCTTCCTTTGAGATATAGCACTTAAATTGAGCATTGCTAATAATAGTAACAGCTAACATAGATTGTTTCTAATGTCAATATTAAGAACTTGCCTGTATTCACTTATTTAAACCCCGCACAAAACTGATGACGCACACTTGGCTGTTGCCACGGTTTTCCATGTGAAGACAGGGAGCCACCACCAGGTCATGTTACCTGCCTGTGCTTGCAGAGTCAGCAACTTGCAGGTCAGGGTTACAACCACTACCAGGCAGGCTTCAGTGACACTAACCTCCTTCTACCTTGTAATGGTATTCTCACACATTTCCCACCTTCTCCTGGATGATAAATTCTAAGAAATAATCCTGCTGTACTCATCTTTGCATCCCCTTTGGAGCTTTATATACTAAGGGTCTAACAGATATTTGTTGAATTAAATTAAATTTCCTTTGATGGCAATCATAGTAGCTCTTGTGTAAGGGGAACAAATAAAAACATTCTAGGTATTTGCAACAGGCCAAAAAAAAAAAAAGTCCTCGAAAGCACATAATTCATATTGTCCAAAAAGAATTACTTCTTCCATACAATGCTCTATCTTTCCTGTCACCCTGCCTCCCTCCCATGTCACCTTAATCTTTGGGAAAGTGTGATCCTACACAGTGAAGTGAAGTAAAATATCAGTATGGATGATCATGTTTTCTATTCTTTCTTTGCTTTTCATTGTCTCCTTTTACAATGGGGGCAATTCCCCAGGTTTGGTCCTACCCAATTACTCAGGCTGATTGTCCTTATCAAACATAACTATGTTTTGCATAAAAGAACGTCAGATAGTTATTTCATATTCTTATGTGACAAACAGACTTGATCTTTGGCAGGTGTTCCTCCCCAGCCCTCCCAGATTTCAAACTCTCACTTAATAAGGGGCAGAGCCGTACTTAGCGGCCTTAAATTCCCTGCTGGGCTTTACCATCTGGCACATTTTCTTGGAACTTGTGACATAGATTTTTGAATGTCAAAGCAGGAAAACTTCTTGCTAGAGAGACACTTCAGATGTCAATCATCATTAAAATAAAGAGCTGGAGTGACTTAAGTCAATTCCCACAAGTGGAGGAACTCCTGCCAATCAAGGTTGGTGGATGTCATTAGCGTGGTGACAGGCAGGACAGCTGCTGGTACTAGTCCACCCGCACGGAGGTGAGTCCCCGTCAGGCTCTCATCTTCTCTGTGACCTTTAACTTTGGGCCTGAGCCATTTAAAAAGTCTTATGAAATTCCTGTGTTAGAAGACTACTTATGAATTCATAGTTAATTTTCTAATACCATTTTCATTTTCAGAGAAATAACTCAAACACGTAGCATATCCAAAATTCTACATTGGTGTTCTAATCACAGCAATTTCCCACTCAAAAGCTAGTCATAAAAGAAATCATTTTCACATTTATCAGAGTATGATTAAAGAGTATACCCATCCCTAAAGGGTAGCTACAACCATCTTACTTCTTACTGAGAACCTCCTGTGTGAGAGACTCTCCATGCAATGACAGAGGGACCACTACTCAGTATATTCATGTAGGTTCCCTGGCCCCCAGAGAATATAATCTTGTTGAAGGGTTAAGAGGTGTACTGGAATATAACTATAAGTCAGTAGGTGATAATTTTGGAGGTTCAAAGTGATAGAGTAATTGTTTTGGTTCACATATTTTTTTTGACTCTACTCTATTTATTAAGGACAAAATTCTCAGCGACCACCTAAATCACTGGTTGTCATTTTCCATGGGGAAAAAAATGGGTTAAAAACAAACAAAAAAAAGAATCAGGAAAGATCCAAATAGAACCTGTTGGTAACATATGTGAATGATTTGTTATTTTTATTTATGAGGATATGTGTTCATACCTTTAATTTTTATAATGCATATCTCTAAGAAATAAAAATGACAGCAGCTTAATTACATTCCATTTGGTAATGTTGTAAATTATTAAATAGGACAAATTGACATACTACAATAATGTCCTATCAATGAATGAGCAATCTTTGAGGGGATTATAAAATCATCTATTTTGACAGTGGTGTAATGAATGACTAAACAGTATAGGTCTTAAGTTCTAGTTAGTGGACAATGAAAGATCAAAACTATTCATGCACATATATGTTACTACTCACCATAGACTTAACCAAATAATCTTACAAAGCAAATTTGAAACAATAATAATAATAAACATTTATTAAGAAACCACTATGTTTCAGCCCTATTCTAAGTACCTGACCATGTCCCCCCTTCAATTCTGTGAGAAACAGCCCCACAGTTAACTTGGGGCCCAGAAAGGTTGAGCCATGTGCCCACAGGCCACATGACCAGCGATGCTAGTCAGCAAATGAAAAGTGCAAATAGCAGCAACTAGAACCATGACGGTATGAAACCGAAAAATAAAAAAATAAAGAAAGCTATCTGATGATTGTCGGTAACCAAGAATATAAAGTGGTGGAAATTTCCACTATTTTTGTGTGGGTGTGCGTGAAGGGATTTGGTGTGATCGCTCACCTTTAGGAGGACACTGAATTGGAGTTCTCTGCAAGCTTAAGTATCGTATGATTTTAATTTACCTATACCAGATTTTAGTACACTTCACAACTCATGAAGTCCTTATCCCCAAGTAGGACGTAAAAATAAAAGCCCTTGAACTTTTGGGCCAGTGAGTGGTGCAGTAAAAGGAACCCTCTGGGCCCAACAGCAACAGTGGACATTTTTAAAAAGAATTTTTAGGTCCAAGTAAAGGGAGTGCTTCTTACTTTGAGTCAGAATTGGGTTCTAATAAAGATTATGCCATTTACAACGTATGTTACTTTGGGAAGTAACTATATTCCTGAACTTCAGTTCTTGGTGCCTCACCTATAATATGGGAATAATAATAATAACTGCAGGACTTGTGTAGGCGAAGTAGTACACAAAGTGAGGTAGTACACAAAATGTTCCCATCAGAGGGCTGGGCATGTAGCAGGGGCTTGATAAGTACTAGTTTTTTTTCCTGCTCATATATATCCTACGAGAAAGTTTCTTCCTCCCACTGTGAACACTGAGGCAGGAATTGGAGTCAGGCTGCCACAGGCCATGGGAAGCACATAGAGAAGAAGAGGAAGGGAATGTTCCTTTGCCTGGAATGCTTCCCCCCAGGCTTCCATGTGACTCCCTCCTACCTCTTTTAGCACTTTGCTCCATTGCTTCTCCGTGGGTCTTCTTTAGGCAACCCACTTAACAATTGTGCTGCCTCAGACCACCCCCCTTCTCTTGTGCATCCTTTCTTTTTCTTCACGACACTATTCTCTCACAGTATACATGATTGTTTGCCACCACTAGGATGTGGGTTCCATGAGCACAGGATTTTTGTCTGTTTGGGTCACTAACGTCTTATAGATCATAGTTGCTCAACGAATATTTGTTGAATGAAAGAATTACTGAGTGAGAACAGCATAGATAAGGTAGGTTTCTGTAAAATAAGCTGAAAGAGTAGAGCCTGCCTGAAGGCTGGTGGGAAGGGTCCAGTAAAAATAGGTCAGAAATGGAGTGCACCAAGAGAAGACTCCCGAGTTCCCCAAGAAGGCAGGCAGGCGTGGGATCTGAGCACAGGGGAAGGGATTAACTGTGCCAAGGCTCTGAACTGGCTTTGCCACCAAAGGAAGAAGAACAGTTGAGTGCGGGTGCTACTGTGCCTTCAGATTTGGAGGCGGGAAGGTGGGAAACCGCAGATGTGCGGTAACATCTGTCTGGAGCCTTGTGCTTCCTTCCCAGCAGTGCCGAGCTGCCTGGTGAAAAGTGCAGGGAGGGCAAATGGCTGGATTCAAACAGGGACGAGGCTTCACACATGGCAAGGACAAAACAACAAGGGAAATAGGGCATTTGGCAAGAAAGTAGCTGAAATTATGGGCTATCGATTGAAAAGAAAACTGTTGAAGTACGCAAGACAAACAGGAAGGTGCACATATCACGGAAGTGCAGTTTGATAAATTTTCACACACTGAACCCACCTGTGTAACCACAACTAGGACATTATCACAGGTTATGGAATGTAGTGCAGAGCACACGAGGGAGAGGACCGACGGGAGAAAGTACCAGGGTCTATGGAATAAGATGATGTTCTGATAGGATTCAAGAATCGAGGCAGGAGTTGACCGAGAGGAAGAACAGGAAGCTGTGACTGTCATAAGATGACTAAGGGTGTTACTCTGGGTTCCACGTTTCAGCAGTGAGCCTGATGTGGGCTTGGAGGTGGATGGCTGATGTGGGGTGAAGGTTATTTGGTGTCAAGGATCGTAGAATCCAGGTCACTGGAAGAGCCATTTACTAAAATATTTCAGTCATCCAGGACAATGCCAGAACTTCAAAGTCTTAAATGCATATGCGGGGGTGACCTCCCTCCCTCTCTCCCTTTCTACTTTCCTTTCTGTATCTCTTCTTTCCCTCCTTATTCCAATGATAGCATTTTGATATAAGGATTATATTGTCTCTCTGGCAGTTTTCCACGAGTCATCTACTATTTTAACTGCTACCTTTTCACTCAGCATGTTGAAACGCTTACTTCATTTTCTTTGCACAATATAGAGGGCCTCATAGCGACAAACTCTGCTTTGATGGAAGGTTGGCAGGTGGTATTTCTAAAAGTGAAAGGTGTCTACTACTAATGAATGGACTGAAATTCATGGAAAAGATACCGGTTTGACGGAGAAAGCAATGCTGAACTAAATGCAGTTAAGCGGGGCCCTACTTTCAAAGCGAACTGACTGTTATATAGGCAGGATGATAATCTTCCATAACAATTCCTGGTTTAATTATGCATAATAAATACAAGTTTACTCTTTCCTGTATCTCTAATCGTTATATGATATATTCTCACTTCCAGAGGGGAATTTAAGATATTTGCATCCATGTGCTGCAGATGGTGTCTGATGTTTCACATCTTTGTGAAACATATTTGACGTCTCATTGAATCAGGCACCATGCTGGGTAGAATGTTAAGAAGAAATATCTTATGAGGTTATAACGTAGGAAGGGAATTGTAGAAGTATTTTTACATTTCTTTGCCTCATAGTATCATACCCTAGTTTTAAAATATGTTTTAAAACATGTAATTACTTTGTTCTGTTTTAAAAATAGGTAAAGCTTAAGAAATTAAAATTTTTAAGTCACCATTTGAACACATTTTGTGTACTGTCTCCTTTGAGACATCTTAGCACATGAATAATACAAAAAATGCAAAAAATGCAAATTATAGACACATTAGAAATGTAAGTTTATCGTAGTAGAGTATAAGATTGTTGAGGAGGCAGTTCTTTTAATATTTTTATGTTTCTTTGTGTATGGCCTCCCCATGTTTCAGCTTCTTACTAAGTGTTAGTAGTTGTCGTGTATGAACGAGTTATTTAATTTCTTCTCAAGTTTGACTTTAAGGTTGTTACATAAATATTGAATTATTTAATGTGAAAATTTCACATTTTTTAGACAGGTAACTAATTCTCCCTAAGTTTTCTATCTTCCAAGTTAAACATTCCCACGCTTTCCAAATTCATCCTCATATGACACAGTTTTCATTCGGCATCGTGATTGCCTTTGTCTGAAGAAACTTGTTTGTTAATGTCTCGTTGAAAGTTTAACACCCTGAACCCAGTACAATAATCTTAAGATTATCTGATTATTGAAGGGAAGTTTTACTTTTTGCTTTTGAAACACTTTGCTATTATTATTAGAGTAGAATTTATATTAATTGGTTTGTTTTGTCAATATATCATTATTTGTTTATATTTTATTCACTGTGAACTAGAGCTCTTAGGATTTTATTTTTATTTATTTAGTTTTTTAAAGATTTTATTTTTAGAGAGAGGGGAAGGGAGGGAGAAAAAGAGGGAGAGAAACATAATGTGTGGTTGCCTATCACGCACCCCCTGCTGGGGACCTGGCCCGCAGCCCAGGCGTGTGCCCTGACAGGGAATCGAGCTGGCGACCCTTTGGTTCCCAGGCCGGCACCCAATCCACTGAGCCATACCAGCCAGGGCTCAAGATTTTAAACTTAAGTTTATAAATAATAATCATAACTGTTGTAGCTAATAGAGCACTTAATAGCTGGTAAGCACTGTTTTAAACACATTGCATGATTAATGATTTTAATCCTTCAGTGACCTTATGAATGAGGTATATTGTTCTTTCACTTTTAGAGGTGAGAAAATAGATAAACTGCAGGTTCGTGGACTTAGCAGGTGGCAGAACCGAGATTCAAAGCTGGGCAGTCTAGACCCAGACTCATGCTCTTACGCCGCAGTCACTCTTCCAGATGATGTGATTTACAGACTCAGAAACTGGAGATGCAGTTATCACTATTTTTAAATAAACAGTTTATTTTGGAACAGTTTTCTTATTTTTATTTTTCAATTGCCCTTTTCATGCAATATTATTTTATATTAGTTTCAGGTGTATGGCAGGTGCTTAGACAACTGTATCACTTCCAAAGAGATCCTCCTGACACTTCACGTGCACAGGCACCGTGTATAGTTATTGCAGTATTTTCACCAGGTTCCCTACGCTGGACTTGACATCTCCATGACTATTTTGTAACTACCAACTTGTACTTTTTAAATTTTCATTTTTAATTGAATTTATTAGGGTGACATTGGTTAATAAAACCATAGTGCACAACTCTGCAGACCATCATCTGCACTCCGCACTGTGTGCTCACCACCCAAAGTCAAGTCTCTTTCTGCCGCCATTCAGTCCCCCTTTGCCCTCTTCCACTGCCCTCCACTTCCTTTTCTCTGCCGCACCCCCCCCTCCCGGCCCCCCCCTGCCCCCGCAATCACCATACTGTTGTCTGTGTTTGGTTTTTTGCTTAATCCTTTCACCTTGGCTCACAGATACTGAGAACAGACTGACAGCTGTCAGAGGGAGAGGAGTTGGGGAGACTGGGTGAAAAAAGCAGACTTTCGAGTAGTTTTAGATTTATAGGAAAGTTGCAAAGAAGTACAGAGAGTTCCCATATACCATGCACTTTGTTTTCCTTATTTTAACTTCTTCCGTAACCACCCGTAGAAACTAAAAAGCCAACATTAGTGCATTACTATCCACAGACCTTCAGGCTTTATTTGGATTTTACTAGGTTTTCTGCTAATGTCCTTTTTCTGCCATTTAGAGCACCACTTTACATTTGGTCATGCTGACTCTTCAGCCTTCCCTGGCCCATGACAGCTTTTCAGTCTTCCCTTGCTTCTGATGACTTGGACAGTTTTGGGGAGCACTTATCAGGTATTTTGTAGAATGTCTCTCAATTTGGGTTTGTCTGATTTCCTTTCTCATGGTTAGGCTGGGTTATGAATTTTTGAGAGCAATGCCATAGAGGAGAAGTGCCCGTTTCATCACATTCCAGGGGTACATGCTGTCACCATGATTTACCCCCTGTCATGTTAACCTGGGCCACCTGGCCAAGGTTGTGTGTGCTAGGTTTTTCCTCTGTAGAGTGCACTTTTTCAACATTCTCTTCTTTGGAAGCAATTTGCTATGTTTACCCCAGGAATAAAATTATTTTTAATCTACAATATTCATATCATAACATAAACTTGTCCCCCAGATAATTTCGTATATCCACTGTGTCAGTGACTTGAAGAATTCAAGGGGAAGCATGATTATTATGTCTTTTATGATTGACATGAAACTGATAGGGATGTAGCAGATGATGAAGCAAAGGCTTATTTAGGCTCCTACACAGAACTATTATTTGGATTTTTAAATAACCCTAATGACCTCAAGTTACCTTTTACTTTATGCTTTTTACTTTAAAAAATTTTTTTTTTGGTTTACTGAGGAAGTTCATAGGTCTTCAAATAATACCATGAAATTCACTGAAACAACGTAATTCCTGTGAAACCAATGCGATTTCATTTAAAGTAGGTCCATTCTGGCACAGAGAATTGCATTTTCCTCACATTTTCTTTTGCCTTCTTAAGGCATTCTTCTGCCTCTGGTCTAAAGCAGTTTCTCAGTTTCTTTGCAGGAAGTCACTTTTAGAGGCTCTTTTGCACCACGGCCTATTTTTATCCCTCTCTTTTGTATTTTTATATTACAGCACTGTTCCACATCTCAAATTATTTTTAAGAGTAAATGCATTTATTGCATATGACTTCTCAGAAATATTTCTTTCCTTCAGCCTTACCTTGGATTCTCTTTTCATGGCTCATTAGGAGGGAAAGGTAACTTGAAGCCCATGGGAAAAAAGTAGGTTGGATGTCAGGAGACCTGGGCCGTGTCACTTAACCTCTCTGATCCTCAGTTACACTTCGAGACCCCATGGTTAGCGGGGAGGTTGTTTCAAGTATCACATGCACACAGGTCACACAGACTTAGAGGGTATGATTGCAATCCCAGGAATCATAGCCATGGAACTGAAAGACAATTTAAAAACAAATGTTTCCTTGTTACCAATGGAGAAATGATAGCATGTTGCTAAGCAAATATATTTCCTTCCACTAGCAGAGATGCACACACTTCATTGTTCAGCTTTTTCAGAATTTGTCTTTCTAAAAAGAACAGATCCCTGTGCTCTCTAGCGTTTCTATACTGAAAAGAATACTCATTCAAGCTAATTTCCAAGAGTTTTCAGATAATTCGTTTGGATAAGTTGATCTGCTTAAAATGAAATGATTTTTATTTATATAAAAATTATAAGTCTGTCTTGGAACTGTCCTTGATGCTCCTGTGTTCAGTTCCATATAACAACTTGGTTATTGCATGTGTTTCTGTAATTTATAAGCAGACTGACTAATACATAGCTGTATTTACAGAGTAATCCTTTACTGGATTACTTTAGCTAGAAGTCTCTTTCTTACAAATATGTCTGAAGTCTTGTTGTAGGGGTATTTCCTTTAACAGAAAAAAAAATAAACTTCTGATTAAAATTTAAAACTAAGGCTCTGCCAGAATTTTTAGGGCAGTTGCAGTGGCTATTATGTGACTATAAAACATTTGATCATGTTTAATTCATACCCCACTGGAATTAATTTCAGCAAGATTTCAAGTTTCTGTTGAAATGTTTGTAGGGGGATCCCTCTCACTCAGCTTTGATCAACCCCCCACGGGGGGCTAATGAGACACAGTCAGAACGGACTTTCCAGAACCAGCAAAAACAAACTGAATGTAATACCCAGGCAATGACTGTCAGGGGCAGGAGGAAATCCCCTCTCACCTTCAAAATGACAGAAAGAAGTAATTTGCTTTTTAAATTTATTTAATTTTTTTCCATGACCATTTAGTCCTCCTATAGCCCCCCTTCCCCCAGCAGTCACCACACTGTTGTTCATGAGTCCTTTTTCCTTTTTGCTCAATCCCTCCAGCCCCTAACCCACCCCCACTCCTTAGCTGTCACCCTGCCCTCTATCTCTGAGTCTGTCTCTATTTTGCATGTTAGTTCAGTTTATTCATTTGATTCTACATATGAGTGAAATCATATGGTATTTGTCTGCCTCTGACGGGCTTATTTCACTTAGCATAATGTTCTCTGGGTCTATTCCTACTGTTGCAAAGGGTAAAACTTTCTTCTTTTTTATGGCCCAGTAGTATTCTATTGTGTAAATGTCCCACAGTTGTTTTACCCACTCACCTACTGATGGACACTTGGGCAGCTTCCATGTCTTGGTGATTGTAAATAATGCTGCAGTGAACATAGGGGTGCTTATGCTCTTTCAAATTAGTGCTTTGGGTTCCTTTGGGTATATTCGTAGAAGAGGGATCACTGGGTCGAAAGGCAGATCCATTTTTAATTTTTTGAGGTATCTCCATACTGCTTTCCACAGTGGCTGCACCAGTCTGCATTCCCACCAACAATGCAAAAGAGTCCCCTTTTCTACACATCCTCACCAGTACTTGTTTGTTTTGATTTGATTTATTGATGATAGCCATTCTGACAGGTGTGAAATGATATCTCATTGTGGTTTTAATTTTCATTTCTTTAATGATTAGTGACGCTGAGCATCTTTTAATTTGTCTATTGGCCATCGGTATGACCTCTTCGGAGAGGTGTCTATTCAGGTCCTTTGCCCATTTTCACTTGGGTTGTTTGGTTTTTGGTTTTGAGTTTTGTAAGTTCTTTATAAAATTTGGATATTAATGCCTTATCAGATGTATTGGTGAATATGTTCTCCCATTCAGTGGGCTGTCTTTTTATTTTGTTGATGTTTTCCTTTGCTGTGTAAAAACTTTTTAGTTTGATGTAGTCCCATTTGTTTATTTTTTTCTTTTGTTTCCCTTGCCTGAGGAGATATATCTGATAAAATATTGCTATGAGCAAAGTCTGAAATTTTGCTGCCTTATGTTTCTTCTAGGGTTTTTATGGTTTCAGGTCTAACATTTAAGTCTTTGATCTATTTTGAATTTATTCTTGTGTGTGGTGTAAGAAGGCGGTCTAGTTTCATTTTTCTGCACATATCTGTCCAATTTTCCCATCACCATTCATTGAATAAACTATCTTTAGCCCATTGTATGTGCTTGCTAACTCTGTTAAATATTAATTGACTATAAAAGTGTGAGTTTATTTCTGAGCTCTCTGTTCTGCTCCATTGATTTATGTGTCTGTTTTAATGGTACTGACCATGCTGTTTTGTATACTATGGTCTTATAGTATAGTTTGATATTAGGTAGCGTGATTCCTCCAACTTCATTCTTTCTCATGATCGCTGTTGCTATGTGGGGCCTTTTGTGGTTCCATAGAAAGAAGTGATTTGGACATGGCTGAACTTCCTCGCTGAGAAATGGGCAACTGTTTTCTGTTAGTAGTTTTTAGATGATAGTTAGCTGACAGCTCCCTTAAATTCAGTGCCACTGATATGGCATGTTTAATTCCACATGGCCCTCCCCACTTCTCTCCTCTTTATTACCTGCTTGAATCAGCAATGTTATTCCAAAAATGTTACTCTAACAACGGTGGTGCAAATATGGACAGCCTTATTTCTCCAAACAAAATCTAGCAGTTATTTCCTAGTTTTTAGTAAAGTAGAGGGTCTATACTTCTGAGACATTTTGGTTGTATTTCTTTTTTTTTCTCTATCTCTCAATTGTGTTTTGTATTGGTTTCAAATGTACAGCATAGTGCTTAGACAATCATAATCTTTACAAAATGTTCATCCCGCAATATTTCCAGTACCCACCTGGTACCATATGTAGTTATCATGATTTAATTGACTATGTTTCCTATCCTGTACTTTACGTCCCCATGACTATTTTGTAACTACCTATCTGTACTTCTCAATCCCTTCACCTTTTTCACCTGGTTCCCCAACTCACCTCCCCTCTGGCAACCCTCAGTCTGTTCTCTGTGTCTGTGGGCCTATGAGTTTCTGTTTTGTTTACTTATATTGTCTTTAGATTCCACATGTAAATGAACTCATGTGGTATTTCTCTTTCTCTGACTGACTTATTTTTATGTTTCCTGGTTTTTAGCAAAGTAGAGAGTCTGTACCATCTGAGACATTTTGGTCGCATCTCTTTACTTTTAAAGAGAGCTCCCTAAGGCAGCCGGGAGGCCCTGGCCACCGGTGGACCGGCATTGTGCAGCACCTGCTCCCAAAATGCCGTTGGTGGCAGAGACTGGGACGGTTTGTTTATGGAGATTAAAAAAAAAACAATTTAGCTAAGTTTTATATCTTTTGTATACTATAGACTATTTTCATAGACTATAAAAAGCAGAATGAAAAATATTTGCGCTTTTTTAGCTCTTTGCATGTATTCGGGGGCATTTTGGTTCAAATCAGACTTTCTTTTCCTAAAACATCTTTCACAGTGGGCAGTATTATTTTGTATGGCTTTTTTGAAATCAAACAAACCAAAGTGAGGTCTTGTATCTATCAGCTTCTTCTCCATTCACCCACTCCCAAAATCATGTGATAACGATGAACTCTAACCAACTTAAAGGAATCCAGAGTCAATATTTATAGATGATCATCAAGTTTTACTTGTAATTCTTTAGTCTGTATTTCTAGACATCAGAAGAATCCATTGAACTGATGATAGGAATTTCCCACAGGTTATAAATTCTAAAATTTATATTAAATTCAAAAGAATTGAAGGACAAGATTGAAAAATTTGTTTTTTATCCCCGTCTGCTTTTTAAAAATACAAGTCAAGGGAAAGCAGCAGGTTTGTTTTGACATACTGAATCATGGGAGTTCCCCAAGGTCTCTTATTGCTTATCATTAATTCTTATTTTCACTGGGGACTTAAGTTCTTATCTGGTTGGCTAAAAACATTGCTATTGATTCTTTTTCTCTTTCTGTGGCTTGATTCTTCTTTGAGACGGTAATTAAGATCAGATGCAGGTAAGTAACTCTGGCAAAAGAAGAGTGTTTTCATTTATTCTCACTTGGATAATCTGAAATCTGTCATATCTGGAGCATTACAGTATTACGTGCTTGGCCAACCAAGAATGGCAACTATTCAACTACACTGAAAATCTTTATGGAAACTCTTTTGCCTGTGGCTTTTATACAGCACACACAGTGTAGTCAATATGACTACAGTTCAATATGATATTTATTTTATTTAATCAAATGAATAGCACATTAATCCAGAGAGTGCTAATGTAATAGTGTGATTATCAGCAAAGCAGAAGGCTTTTATATCCATGCTTAATGTAATAATGAATGTGAAATTTCAATAATGGCCTCCTCTGATGGGAAAGAGTGGTCATTAATTGAGTTGGTTTCCCATCAGAGAGCAGTGATCATCACTGTTTTCCAATGGTGTTGATTTTTATATGGACACAATATCAATCTACTGTATATTATTATTAACATTTTCATGTAATAATAAGGGTATTAATTCATGTTCCTTTTTTCATTTGTATTTACTATTCAGTCCCTACATTTCTGCTCTAAAGAAAATGTGGAGACCCCTGGGAGACAGATGTGAGGGAGACAGAGACAGTGCCCTGGAGGCATTTACAGTCTCTTAAAGGAGACAGATGTGTCAGTGGATAATTGAAATGCAATGAGGCAAGTGCTACATCTACTTTTCACCTCCTTTTTACCCCCAAATCAACCCCATCATTTTATCAAAGCCACCAATAATCTCCTTAAAGTTAAATCCAATACATTTTTCTGTCTCGGTTGTCCTCATGGGTGCACTTCCCATTGCGAACTATTCCCACTCCCTCCAACATTGCTTGGCTTTTGGTTTTCATTACATACTTTAATACTGGTTTTCTCTTACCTCTACGGTTACTACTTTTTACTCTCTAAAGGACTTTTCTGTCTATCTTTTACTGGTTTCCAGAGCTTACTCACATTTTCCTCTGCACGCGGACCAGTCTTTCAATGATCATCGTAGAACTAATGACAGAGTCTGAACAGCCAGGGTTGTGAGGGCAGAAGAAGCTTGGCAATGGCAGCCTAGGGGGCAAGCGGAAGAGAGGAGAGGAGAAGGAAGGGAGTTTGAGGGCTGGAGCTGGTATGCTGCTGGGGGTGGGGAGGGTCCTGCGCGGAGCATCGGTTTATGATTTTAGAGACGCAGATCAGAACGCTGCTGCCATGTTGCTCTCTCTGATATGCTTAGATACTTGCATTTTTTTCTGACAGAAACTAGCAATCTTTTTCTCAAAACCTTTCTTGTATTCATTAATGATGCTTGAACATTTAAGAACACACAGTTCCATTCAGTTACTGTATATCTTTTGACTGGGGCATTTAGTCCATTTGCATTTAATGTAACTGCTGATAGATATATATTTATTGCTATTTTATCATTTACATTTTCGATCTTTTTTTCTTCATCTTAAAGAAGACTCTTTAACATTTCTTGTAATACTGGTTTGGTGGTGATGACCTCTTTTAGCTTTTTCCTATTTATTGAAACATTATTTACAGTTGCCAAGATATGGAAGCAACTGAGGCATCCATCAACAGATGATGAATAGATCAAGAAGTGGTACATATATATAATGGAGTATGAGTCAGCCATAAAAAAAGAATGAAATCTTGCCACCTGCAACAGCACCAGCGGACCTAGTGGGTATTCTTCTGAGTGAAATGAGTCAGGTGGAGAAAGACAGATGTCCGATGATTTCACTTATATGTAGAATCTAAAAAACAAAATAAACCAACAAGCAGAACAGAAACAGACTCATAGATACAGAGAACATTTTGATGGTGGCCAGATGGTAGAGGGGTTGGGGGGGTTGGATGAAAAAGGTGAAGGGATTTAGGGATTAAGAAGTACAAATTGGTAGTTACAGTATAGCCACGGGGATATAAAGTACAGCTTAGGGAATATAGTTGATAATGTTGTAATAACTACGTGGTGCCAGATGTGTACCAGATTTATCAGGGCGATGACTTCGTGTTATATAAACGTCTAATCATGGGATTGTACACATGAAACTAATATAATATTGTACTGTGCATCAACTATAATTAAAAAAAATACACAATTCCATGTGAAATTTCTAGGAAAGTTTCACAGAAGGGAACTCTGGGGGTCCAGAATTAGTCACCTCAGGATGTGCCTTTGTACTATGCAGGTTGTTTTGAGCTAAAGGCAATTTTAGCCTCAGGCTCAGGAGAAACTTTTGCTTCCTATCCTTAGCTATCTAGAAGAATTGAGTTAGAGGCCTTGCCCATAATGGATTATGAGCAATAACCTTTTCACCCTACCCACATGGTAGGGTGAACTCTTGCTTACTGAACATTTGCTCTTCTTCTCATCCTGCAATGACCCTTTGAAGCCCCCCAGGTGCACTGCCTTGTCCCTAGCTCAGAATGTTTTACATACTTCAATCCCCCTTTCTGTCTCTGAACCTCTCCTACATGTGGGATCTCTGACTGTCATGTGTGCAGGGTTCCAATGTATTGGTATATATTAAATGTGGTTATTTTCTCTTGCTAAAAAAAAGACACATAGTTTCACCCTCCCGTCATAGACACAATAAAACTGTATTTATTTCAAAAGACGTTGCAATACATATTTTTCTCTTTCAATTGAACTTTGTGCAAAAAAAAGTCCCTCAAATTTGCTTTGGAATCAGCAACTACCATCATTCGAGGAGAGGGGGCTACCGAAGTGAGACAGGCAATGTAGGTGTCTCTTACATGGGTGTAAATCAGGAAGAGAGGTGTGTGTGTTTGTGAGAGAGGGAGAGGGAGAGAGAGACTGAGAGAGATTCTTTTATCACTGATGGCAGGACTTCTATGCTTCCCCACGGAGGTATCGCTAAATGAGAGAAGAGAGGAACGGACATGTAACCTAAGAGAATCCTAGCATCCTGCACTTCTCACGTGCCAAGGTGAAGGTTTAGACATTCTTTGAAAGATCATTTTTATTTTGAAAAAGAAATTGAAGGTATCTCCCTCTCTATTATAGCCATACTTGTTTTCATATAAAAAGAGTATGTGGAGTGGCTTGCCAGAAAGATGCTATTGCACTAAATCGAACAATTTCAGAAAATGGTGCTGAACTGAATAAAAGCAATTCCATTCACTAGGTTCAGAGTCCTGGCAGTTGAGAACCCAGTTTCACATGAACATAAACCTACCAAAGACAACAGTTTTTTCATTGCTTTTTCATTTCACTGGGAGAGAGAGTCTGATGCTGCCAAAAAGGAAGCAGGGTGCAACACTGTCATCCATATTTGGAGGAAATTTTGATAAGTATATCTTCTTGTGTGTGTCATTTGGCAGATTAAGGTCTTTGATTGTACTCTTCTATTGCTCTAGGCAAATCACTTATTCATTTACCTTCCAAAATATTTTTTCACTGCCTCCTATGTGCCAGGCACTATTCTGGAACCATCAATGAACTTGACAATGATTTTTTACAGGAAGGAAGAAAACTGAAGGTAATATTGATAATTTTAATGCTAATATGATAGTTTTTAGTCATCTGTAACTGACAAAATGACTATAATTTCTACAATAAGTCTCTTTAATGTTCAAACTTGTTTTCATTATAGTGATTATGTTATATGTATTGAAAGCATCCATTTATTCTTTATCATAAGGTGAATAGTGGTTTTGATTTTCTTACCAAAATTTTAGATCATCACCTCTCTGCACCCCCTCCAGCATACATTTTGGTGATACAAGAAGTTTTCAAAATCACTTCCATTTTCACTAAATTTAAATAAAAGTAAAAATCATCTTTTTTGCAGTGACCTATTCCTGGCAAATGATGCAGACAGTCCACTTGGGCCTTTAGGGTCCCTTAGTGAGTATCCCCATGGTTTGCTGGTATGTTTAAATTAAACCATGACCATGTCCAAGCACAGCTTGTAGTTCGAGCCCATGAGGGCTTATGAAATATAATTTATCTAAAACTCGATGATGACATTTTCCATAGACTTTCTCAGGGCTAGAATGCTCAGTCTTGCCCTTCCTGGCCATGTGAACTCGAGTGTGTGGATGAGTGAACTCACCTTCTTTTTGTAGAAAGATCATAACTACCTTACAGTGTTGTCCTGATGATGACTGAGATTCTCAATATAAGGTGTTTAGCACCGTCTGGCACATAGAAATCTCAAATCACATTTTCATTCAGCTAAAGAGATAACATAAAGAAAGCAACAATGAATGTATATTACTTCTCAGTCTATATATATAGTCCAGAGATGTTTGTTTTCTGTTGTGTAGATTGGGCAAATTTCTTAACCTTTCTGTACCTCAGGTTCCTCCTGTGTAAAATGGGGATAAAATTATGTCTGCCTCATAGGGATTGTAAGAGCATCGAATAAGCTAATAAAGCCTTGGTGACACTGAGCATGATTCCAAAGTCTGACACCACAGCTTAAGTTCTCAAAGATGCAAATTCAGACTGTGCAAAACACATTAACTCCACATGATGGAGTAATTGGTACTCAATTAGACTTCCATAGGAAATGTCTGTGAAAATGGACAAAACAGACAAAGCAGTTATTTTCAGGAAGCAGATAGACAGTACTAGACTGTAATCCCCAAAAGAGGCAAAACTCACACAGCAGGCCTACGATTACCCCCATCTTCTGCCTGAATGACCCCTCAACTGCAGCTCAAACAATAGCAGATTCAGGAGGGACAGCCTCCCTGTGGAAGGTGT
Source organism: Mormoops blainvillei (assembly GCA_004026545.1). Taxonomy (NCBI): domain Eukaryota; kingdom Metazoa; phylum Chordata; class Mammalia; order Chiroptera; family Mormoopidae; genus Mormoops; species Mormoops blainvillei. The sequence continues at coordinate 75,848 of PVJD01004348.1, forward strand.
CCTGTGGAAGATGAGTTTTATTGGCCATTTACAGCCAAGAAAAGTGAGAGCAATCAATGGTAGGCTTCAGGAGACATAGAGAGCAGGCCGGCAAAATGAAATGCTGCCTGGGTTCAAATTTTGTCATTCAAAGACAGAGTACGCTACTTTATAAGGCTCTGAGTCTCCTATTATTGGAAAAAGTCAGCAAAGGTAAGTAAATCAGCTGTTATTGGGAGGTGTGATGAGGATTCTAACATCAAAGGAGTCAATGAATATGAGTTGCTCTCAGCTCAAACTTACCATGACCAGGTCTCTGGGACATGCACAAAGGTCCTGACAGACTTTGTCGCTGTGAATACCTTGAATAGCCTGTCTCTTCCACTTCTGTATTCCCTGCCACAAACTCATGGTAGGTGCTAATATATCCACTAAATAGAGAATTCATTTGGAGAGCAAGACTCTTTATTCACATCAACTGGGTGCTACAAAATCTGTCTCTTCTTCAGGCTTTCTTATGCATGTCTAGAGCAGTTTTCGTTAGGGAATGACCCTTAATTCTGAGGCTTACTTTATGGGTAACTTGATATTTGTAGAATATTAGAGATTCTCATTGCTTTGACATAAATAGTAATACAGATACAGAGATCGGTGCATTTGGGTCCATAAGTGTAGAATGTTTACAAGACATGTACTTCCTTTATCAAATTAGTCCATTTGACTGCTCTGAATTGCAAAGATGAAGAGTCTTTTGTTAATATTAGTTACATTTTTATTGAAGAATTTATTGGATTTAAGTAAGGTTTTCTCCTGTAGGCCATATATTTTCAGTTCAGTTTCCATGTATTATCATTGATCCATGGAACTTGCTACTTCTTCTTTGGAGACTTCTTCACGAAACCCGATTTTCAAAGCAGGACATTCCAAAGGCTCCGTTCTCCAGGGATTAAAGGTACCCAGTGTACAGTTCACGCAGTCACTCACCGAAGGAAAATCTCTGAAATACAGTCACAAAAGTAACCTTTTGTATTTGGGAAAATGGCCAACCCAGCCTGAGCCTGATACAGGAGAAGGGCAAGTAAGACAGACGGTGTGAGTCCTTGGGCGTTTATCCCTGCAGGACTGAGGAGTCCTTTGCAAAAGTATACATGCAGAACAATCCTCAGAATCCAGACCATCAGTTTTGAAAGCTATCATCCAGTTAGTTTTCTCTTTTTGAAAAATAGCTTTATTGAGGCAGAAGGAGTATACAGAAAACTTCACACATGCAAAGTACACCACCTGATGAGTTCTGACACACATATGAACCTTTGAAACGTTACCAAAATCAAGGTCATAAACATACTATTAGAAGTTTTTCCTTAACTCTTTGTCTTGATGAGAAGAATGTCCTTTTGTTTAATAATTGGGAAGATGCTGTTTGAGTTACATGTGGCCAAAGAGTAAGCAAACCTGATGAGTCAAAAAGAAAACGACCTAGAATGGGAGACGCCCCTGCTTAGCAGGGGCACCTCTCACAGGACTGTTTACACAGGACTTTTCCCACCCAGGATATATTTGAAACAAAGGATCTCCTGTGTAACGTTATATACAGCTTTGCGGGTGTTTTTTTTTGCATAAGATAAATAAGTCATGCTGAAGGAATAAGCAAAGAAAACTCTCAAATTTAACAGTGGCCTTATTGAAATAAAAGATAATTTGCAGATAAAAATACAATAAAAGCAACAGCAATCATTCATCCTCGCAAGGACTAACAGCTCATGTTCATCCTTTTTACAATGTAAGCCTTTCTACCAGCTAGTAAAAATTCTATTATAATTATTCTTTTTCCACCTGACATTCCTTTTGTAGAAGCCACATGAACATAGTGGGTGAGAGAGTGTCAAAGGGTTTATATTCAAGGATTGGATACATTTTGGAATCATCCCCAGGAGATCCTGACAGCGTGGCTCAAACCCGTTCACATCTCACCACCACCCCTGTTGCACTGGGGGCACCCCTGTCCCTCACCTGCGCTATGCAGCAACCTCTTCCCAAGTCTCTCTGTTTCCATACTTTTCCTCATAATCTATTTTCAACATAGCAGTTGGACGGACCTTAGGATAAGTCAATCAAATCATACCATTCCTCTGCTCAAGCTCCGTCGTGGTTCTGTTTCACTCAATAAAAACTGAAGTTCTTACATGGCATGCAAGGTCCCAGCTTAGGGTTTCAGATCTAAGTTATTTGTCTGACCTTGTCTCCTCCCTCTCCCTCCTCCATCATTTCATACCAGCTCCACTGGCCTTCTTGCCTCTGGAACACACCGGCCAGCTTTCTACCTCAACGCCTTTACCTGAGCTGCTCATTTTGCCTGAACTGTTCTTTCTCTAGACACCCACCCAGATGTCTACCTTCTTCAAATCTTTGCTTCAATCTCACCTTCTCAGTGAAGCCTCTACTGGCACCTTATTTAGTATTTTAATCTACTCCCATCCTCTACTCCCACATTCTCTATACTCCTGACCTAACCTGAATGAACTCTTTCTTCCCCCGCCATGGGACCTATCACCTTCTACCATGCTATATACCGTTATGGTCTTTATTATGTTTCCTGTTATTGTTAGTCTCTGCCCTGCACCTGCTTCCTCCCCACAAATTATAAGCTTCACAAGGGCAGAGAATCTGTTCATTTTATTACCTGAAGACCTAGAACTATACTTGGCACATAATAGGTTTCCAATAAATGTTTGTTGAATGAATGAATAAAAATCATCTGGGTCTTTGAATGGAATTCAGATCTGTGGCTGCTGTTTAAAATTCCATATCAAACTCCTTGACATGGTCGTAAATTAGTTTCTAAAATAACCAATACAAACGTGTAAATACAATTCAGAAGGTACAAAGGATATACAGTAAAATTAAGTCTCCTAAACCTTTCCTTGAGTCAGCTCTTGAGAAGAAACTAATTACTGGTTTTTAAAAATACTTCTTTTTCACACGTATTCTATACACTTAAGTTTATAGGCATTCATAACCTTTTTACATTGACACAAATGGTAACATTCCACTTATCTTGGCTTTGGTGTCTAAGAATATACCTTGGTGATTATTTTATTATAATACACAAATGACCTCTCTTACTCTTTTTTACAGCTACATTGCAATCTGTTTTTAAATTACAGTTGAGTAGATATCAACTTTTGCTCTCCTATACAATGCTACAGTGACAGTCCTGTGCATGTGTCATGGTAGCTGCAGAAGAAAGTTCTGGAGGAGGAAGTGGAGAATCAAACAACATATGTATTTTAATTTTAAAATCTGCCAACTTTTCCTCCATGGAAATGTTACCAGTGAACACTTTTTCCAACAATGAATGAGGATTTGTATACTATTACTCACAGTGGGTGCTATTAAAGATTTTGATCTTTATTTCAAATCAATATGGGCTCATAGTAAAAAATATGAACACTAAAACAGCACAGAAAGTATAAAGTGGTGAGTAAAAGCGCTTTAGATTCTTCAGATTCTTCAGATCCCTCATTTGCAACCTCCAAAGATGATAACGGCTCACAACATATTGCATATATTTCCAGAAATCTTTAATATATAGAAGCACTATATATGTATATCATTATTTGATACAGAAGTATAGACATAATATAAGAATGATTTGTGACTTTTTCCATTTGACAACATATAGTATTCCAATTGATACATATAATGCTACTTTATTATTTTTTTATGGCCATGCAGTGGAATATGTACTATAGTTTATTTAACCTAGTTTGTATAAATGAAGGCTTAAAATGTTTTAAGGATTTTATTCACAAACAATGCTGTGAAGAATGGCTTTGCGTATCCACCTCTGTTACTTGCTAGTGCAAATGTGTTTCTAACAGTCAAAAGCTACGTGCATCTACTGTTTTGATAGTTCTTTTCAAGTTACCCTCTAAAAAGGTTGAATGCTATTTTTTAAATTAGATACTTTACTTCTCTACACACTGCTGTCCTTTACCACGAGTACTTCTTTTGTTTGCAGAATCAGGGTGTGTTCAACTGATGTGGATTGGTTTGTGTCCTAATGGGATGTGACATTGGAAAAAGAAGCAACCTTTCCACTGCCATTGGGGATTCTCCACAATTCTGAGACTTCTACAAAATGCCATGTGTAGCAAACCCAGTGTATTTCAGACCCTTGGAGAGACCTGCATTACAATTGGCTGCCTAGGAGGAAGTGACAGCATAGCCCTTATGTTACTGAAGTTCACAGAGAACTTTGTTACTTTTAACATTTTGTACACATAGGTTACCCTCCCACTGAAATTGTTTCCCGTATGTGTCCTCAATTCTTCATTGTGTCTCAGAGTTGCTATTATAGCAAATGAGTTGCCATGAATTTTGCATTATTGTGATCATCCTTAAACATCTTTGCTGCCTATGCTCAAGAGACAAAATTATTTACATATATTTTCAATCTATTTTAAAAGGATATATACATAGTAGTGCAACAGTTCATTTATTCTATGGTCTTGATAAGAAAGCTGGGCAAATATAATGCAGTAGTTTGCTCACTGATTGCAAGCACATAATGGAATGAGCTATAAAATAAATTACTTCTTCTAAAGATTTAGAGGTTGGCAAGAACAAAATCCAGAGAAGTTGTTGTTTTGTGCTCCTAGAGGTAAGCAAACTATTTATTGGGTGCCTGTGCCTGATCTACTTTATCTGTCAAGTGACTTCTCTTTGTTTACTTTGGAAATTGTTTCCTTCTATCATTTTATATGGAATTGCTAGCTATTTAAGGTCACCCCCCCCCACTTCGTCACTTCCAGACTCATAGACAGTGATTATGACAACTTAACAGGGCAGTTAGTTATTTCAATGCCAAGGCAGAGAATGGGGAGTAGAAGCAATTATGAAATATAATCACCTTGCTGTGCTGAGATTAGGCAGCAATAGAACGGAGCCAGCAAGAAGGCATCATATCTGGAATTCGTTTCGACGGAAGCAATCTGGCAAGGAATGGCGTTCCAGGAAGGGCAGGGGTCAAGATCAAGTGAAGTGAGGCAGGAGGACCTTTGGCTTAAATCAAAGGCAGTGGTTCCCAAGTTTGAGTGAATATGATCATATGATCACATTTGTTAAAAAACAGTTTCCGAGGTCTTACTTTGAAACTCCAGCTGAGAAGTCCTGTGGGAGTGTGGGGAGCAGAGTGACTAGAAGTCTACATTTTAGCAAGTGATCTGCCTACTGCATGTTGAGAGATAGTCGACATCTGGAGAGTTGTCTCAGTCTAGTGGATCACAGGTTTCACCAGAGCAGCACAGGTAAGCAGGGTGGCTGCACTCTGGTTGTAGACAGAGGATGCTCTTCCATCTGGTTTAATCTGCCTGGAAGATTTGAATCATCCTTGCATGTTAACTGGAGCTGTCGTAGAGAGATAGATATAAATATCAGGATCCTCCACATGTTACACCACAAAGGTTAGTTCAAATCAGTAGCTTTATTTTAGTTGGGCTGCTTTCCTTAACACTTGTGGCTTGGGTCCAGGCTTAACCTCTGACAGTTGGTGTAGTGTTTACTTTAACTGAGTTTTTGCTATTTTGCTTAAAGAAGCTCTTTTGGCTTGAGGTCTAAATTCTCCACACCCGAGCCTGTATTTCAACACATTCTGTGTCTTTTTTTCTGAGTAGGAATAGACAATAGCTTTAAACAGACAACCTAAAAAATAGTAGTTTCTGTGAATTTATGATTGACATTAATCAGAGGATCCAAACTCAAATGCCTTAAAAAACTGGGTGGGGAGGAATATATGTGGGGGAAAGAAGGGGCAGTCAACAGAAGGAAGCGTACAACTGGCCAAAAAATTAAAACAAAGCACCGTGTTGTAAAGTAGAGCAAGTGTTCAGTCTAAATTCTGACTTGCTGGCCAGGTGTCTGTGCCCTTGACTTGAAGTCTTACCTTGGTCACCTTGTAGCCTCTGTTTCTCTTGGTTATGACTTCATGGTTTTACTATTTTAGTGACACTAAGATAAAAGGTATGCGCATTAGAACACAATATAATACAACACAGAAACTTTTGAATATATTGGAAGAGTAAGAATAAGGGTGGGGGGAAAGAACGAAAGCAGGGGAAAGCCATGTCAAGTGCTGCTACCTACATGACCTTGAATGAGCTACAAAGCTTCTCTGAGCTTCTATTTCCTGTGTAAAATGAGGATAAGGTATCTGTTTCAGGAGATTGTCTTTAGGTTTAAATAAGACAATGGTTGTAAACTTTATACAATGCTTTATACATAGCAACACTAAATAAATGCAATACCTTAAGTAATTGTATATAGCAGAAAATACTGGAAGGATTAATATTCTGAAGAAGATGGGATCTCTCTAGCACTGATATGTAGATTTGGTAATGTGAAATGTGATGTAGAGATGACTTCCCCTCTGACAAGGCTATATTGATTGGTCCCTTGTCTAAGGCTAAGCTGCAGATGTCAACAGAGATTGCTCATGGTTGAAAACAAGGTAGACTTCACGCTTCAGCTACTGAATTAAAAGTTGCACTTTTACTGTTTCTGCCCACTTCTACCTTGTTGCCAAATCCAGGAAAGGTACCTACTTACTTTCTTGAGTTTTCTGAATGACAGACCGACCCAGAGATGATGGAGTAGGTGCTGCTGCAGGTCTGGGACGAGGGTGGGCTTCTATAAATATGACCTGTGGCTTCAGGAGGGCTCGGTGGGGCGCCTGAGACCCTCCAGTGTGCCACACAGAAGGGCCAGAGCCACGTGCCTCTGAGAACAGAGTCCGAGTATCTAGGCTTCAGATGGTTCCTACAGCCTTAGAGCTGCTGTGTGTCCTGATGAAGGGTGGCCAGCCCCAGCCCCTCCCACCGGTGCCCCATTCCCACTCCCCCTCTCCTGAGCTCTGTGAGAAAGGGGCTCACTGGCAAGAAGGCAAAGGGAGCTGCGAGAGAGATAGTTACTCCGTCGTGATAGGTATATCTGAACTTGATTATCTTCAGAAGATAAAGTTTTAACTCATAGTGAGGGAAAATTTATTGGATGATATTGAACATGGCAACAGACAGAATAAATCTTTTGGTCTGGGGAAGGGTGGGGTGCAGTAACGCACTGAATTTTGAAACCATAGCAAACTTCGTGTAGCACGTATTCGAGGTCTTACAGTTCAGTTCCAGAGAACGCCATGCATGTTCACTGAGCATTTTTCTTATCACGTTTTTGTGTTTATTCTAGTCTCTCCACTTTTTATTGTCTCAGTACCCAGGTGAGTAGCTGCACACAGGTTACAATTAGGGGGACACTGGTGTGGGACTGAGTACAGCTTTCATTTCCGCTTGGAACTGCTTGATTTCTGTGGTTATCACTTCAGCAACCTTGGCCGCCTTAAATAGGGAGTCGAAAGTATCATTTGAATACCTAATGTGAAGTGAGTCATGTCCCACACTGCCTTTTGCATTTCTTCGTTGAAGAGTAATATTTATTGAGAGCCTGCTTTGCACCAGGTACTCTTCCAGGTGCTGGGAACACATCTTTGAACAAAACAAAGCCCCTTTTGTTATCAACTTTACACTCCAGTGGAGTAAAGCAGATCAGAAAAGAAATCAGTAGCTCTATTCCATGTCTATAATGGAGAAAAGAAAAGTAGCTGACATTTGAACCAAGACCTTAAACTGCGGATGGAGCCAGGTGGACCTCCACCTGAATATTCAAGGAAGAGGCAGCAATCCACAGTGGCCTTGAGACAGGAGTGCATCTGACCTGTGTGAGGAACAGCGTGGGGACACAGGCAGCTAGAGGTGAAGAAGCTGGCGACATTGGAGTAGATAGCATCAGAGAGGTCTTCAGGGGCTAGATCATGACCCATCATAGTAGGGCCTTGTAAGGATTTTGGATTTTATGCTACTGAAATGGAAAGACACTGGAGGAATTGAATATAGAACCACTATTTTATAAAGATGATTGGTGCTGTGTGTGGAAAATCTGGATTGCGCTCAGTATACTATGAGTGAAACTTTATCTTCTTGTTTGCACACGCAATGATAATGTTCAAAATCACTCCACAGACTTTTCCCCCATAGTTATGAGGCAACGTGTGCTCAACAATGATTATTCCATGGTATGATATGTCACCTGTGGTGCTATTCCTGTGAAAGATACAGTGCTTGAAGGATTTTTTTGCTTCAAGGTGTCTTTAGTTCAAGCCTCTGAAATAGCCTAATCCTGCTTGTAAAAGTTGTGACACCTCAGTCTGGAACCCTTCTGGTCTGCCCTTTTCATCCGGTACATCTCATGGACGTCCTGTCAGGCCGTAGTCTATTGGCTAAAATTAGAAAGCGATGCTATCTTAGTTCAGTACTTTCTAGTTTACAGTATTATGACTTGAGGAACTTGTATATGTATTAAAAGTAGGATATTTTTCAAATCTTAAAAATGTTTTGGATAATGTCAAAAGTGATTGCTAAATGAACATTCTAGGTTGTTCCACAGAATTACAAATTAAAGCACCCCAAAGATGAACCAAGCCAGATTGTTTAGAAAAAAAGAAATAAAATATTTTAACAAATTTAATAAAAGTATAAGGACTCAGTTATGACTAACAGAAGAACTGGGGTCAAAGGCAAAGTGGGATGGGTGAAACAGGAAAAGGGACTTCTGGGAGACAGCGAAACATTACCACTTTGAAACCACTTTTAAAAATGTACCAGTGATCCTCATTAAATGTTCTTTATTTTTAGAATAAGCTGAAATGCTCTCAGACTATCATGAAATGGCTAAAAAAATAGGATAATATATTCACCACGTAAGCTGGGAAGGCCGTAGAGAAAGAGAAAGTGACATTTTCTCCTACAGCCAAGTTGCCTGGTGAATTAGGCTCCAAGTGTCTGTAAGGAATTATTACTGAAACATGGGATAATACCGAAATACTAACTAGAATGTAGTGTCACTAAAGATGAACTTGGATATTTTATTCTTCCCTACAAAACAATAAATTATACCATTTTGTCAGTAATGAACTATTAGTGAGCTACCATTTAATTAAAAATGAGGGAATTAAGTCAATTTATCCTAGTAGGGGAATAATAAACTAGAAATATGACCTCTCCAACTTAAAGAGATAAAAAGTTTTCATATACTGATTAATATCTTTATTTTTAAAATTTTATGTTTTTTACTGTATTTTTATTGTTGACACTATTACTGATGTCCCCATTTCCCCCTTTTGATTAATAGCTCTTTAAAAATGCATAACTTTTAGTAATTTATACTGTTGTCATACTATTTTTGACCCTTCCTATCAATAGGTTAAATATTTACAATAAAAAATTTCATGTAGTTTTCCAAATACGTCAGATATATTAGTTTTTATGTATAATTATACTTATTCTATTTTAAATATATGAACCTATATCTGGAATCACTTGTTATTTCCCTCCGGTGTGGTGTGGTGATTCCAAACCCCAAGTAACTGAACTGTTAGAGCTAAATAAAAAAGAAGTCCTGTGTCAATCAAGTAGATAGAAACCCAGGAACACTGGTGACCTCAGGCAATTGGTTTTAACTCTTTAATTCTAATTTTATTCATCTATAAAAAGGCAGTTACAAAAAGGTTAAATGAAATATGTAAAAACACCTAATATAGTAGATGATACATAAAACTCGATTCTCTTCCTTTACTATCTGAAGAGCTGAGGGATGTTATGATGATAGTTATATATAAAATATAAAAATGGCACTTGATTGGTAAATTCTTTCTTATTTTGGATTTAAGGCAACAGAAAATTGAAACACTATTCCTTGAACTGTAATCTTACAGCTAATATGATATAATGTCCCAGCTCCCAGCACAGGCAGATTTGCAGTGAATTGCTTGTTTTGGAGCCTTCTGCCTTACTTTGCACTCGCTTTCTCGTTTTGTGGTTCTTTTTTTTCTTTTTTGTTTGCTTGTTAAGTAACCTATATTGTAGATTCACAGAATCTTGGAGTATGAAAGACTCATAGATTGGAACATGAGAAACCTTTCTTCTGATGCAGGAATTCCTTCTACAGCATGCTTGACAGGTGGTCACCCATCCTCTACTTGGATACTTTCAACAGAAGGGAGTGGAAACCCATCTAAACACACTACACGGAGCAGTGATAGTTCCCTCCGACTTCCTTAAAGTTGAGTGTTTACTATTTACTGAGTTAATACCAATGGAATCTAAGTAAAAGTTATACGTACTATTTTAAAGTCAGAGACTTTAAACACTGAGGCATTCGTCCTCTGTATACTCTCTGTTTACTTCCTATGAGCCAGAACAAGGATGTGGCTACAATGTAGCTTCAGTCAGGTAGACAAAGAAACCTAAAAACAAGATTGAAGAAATTTGGCTCCTGAATGAGGACCACCCTCTGTCTGGAACACTAACTGTGTATTGTTTTATAACAGAAAAATAAACTTCTATCTTCTTTAGTGTTGAGTATGACACAGCACCCTATTAATTATCCTAATTCATGCAGGGGACACTTCACTTTTTCTATTCTCTGGAACAGATTGGTTAAGATTGGATTTATCTATTTTGTCATAGAACTTGCTTATAAAATTATCTAAACTAATATATTCTGTGGCAGAAGATTTTAAAGAACAGATTTAACTTATTTAATGAGTATATGACAAATCAAGATACCTACTTCTTGAGTCAGTATTGATTTTATATTTGGTAGAAATTTCTTATTTTGTTTAAATACTAAAATTAATCACAGAGTTTTTCATAATTCCTCTAATTTTAAAAAATTTCTGCCTTTGTGTTTACATCTCCCATTTTACTCTTGGTGTTATTTATTTAACTTTAAGAGTAATTCTCCTTAATTATAATTTTAAATTATATTTGTCTTTTCAAAGAAACAACTTTGGTTTTATTTGATTATTTGTTTCCTGTTTGATTCTAGCTCTTAACTTTATTATTTTATTCCTTATTTTCTTTGTGTTTAATTCTATTCTTTTTTCTAAGTTATCAAATGAGAAACTTAACTAATTAAAATTTAGCTATGAAACCATGAATTATATAAAAGTATGTTTTTAAATTTCAAAATTTAGATACAAAGCAGTTCTTTTAAGGAATTACTATCGATTACTGAGAAGGATGTATTAAAATCTCCTATTCTCATGTTAGATTTTTTAGTTTCTCCTTGAGGCTCAGTCTTTTTGTCTTTTTTTTTTTTTGCCTTATGTATTTTGAAGCCATGTTACTTGGTGCATATAAAAAAGTGTTTTTACTATATTTGATCTGTTTGGAATTATCACTATCTCTTTCTAGCTATTCTACATTTTCTGTATTTTTTTCTTGTCTTTTTTAGATGGTTTTATTTTTTAGATTTTGCTTTTGTCCCATTTTTCCCTTTTACTGGTTTGAAAATTATACCCTCTTATTCTAAAAATTTTAACATGCATATTATACACAACAAAGTTTAAATTTAATAACTTTATCCTCTTTCCATAACAAAGACTTTCAAAATGCTCTAACATTAAGTGATATTTCATACAATGTTTATTTAGATTTCACTATGTTTAACATTTTCTTTGCTTAACTGTATTTTTTTCCCTTTATTTCTTCTGGGATCATTTTTATTTTAATCCTACATGTTATTGAAAAGTTTAGTGGAGATACCTTTAAGCTCTCACTTTTTAAATCTGAAAAGGTATAATTTCCTATTTTTTGAAAGATGGAGAGTTATTACTGATCAGCATTTTGAAAATACAATTCCACTGTTTCCTAGGTTGTGTTGTTATTATTGAGAAATCAGATACCAGTCTAATACTTCTTATGTAATTTCTCTTTTCTCCTGAGTTGACTTTAAGATCGCTGTTTCTTTGTTATGTGCTGTTATACTACAGGATGCAAAAAAATGTTCAGCCATTATCTCTTCAGATATTTTCTCTGCTTTATTCTCTCTCTTCTCCCTATGGAATGCCAATTCAAAGTAGGTCATAAGTGCTCACACTACTTTTCATATCTCACTCGTTTAGTGATTGCTAACACCACTCTCCCTTCCCTTTCTGTTATAACTAAGGAAACCCTGCGTTGGAGGTAGGAGGTAGGTTTTCTGTGCAAAGATAAAGGCAATGATTCTTTATTTGGAAATCATGTCATCCTGTTTAATGTATGGTCTCTTTGTGAGATACTTCCTCTTCTTGATGGATGTTTCCAAATCTGCATATGATGAAGTTTAGACAGTAAGAGGCAGCAAATACTTTTATACCTATCCTGTTTCATTTTGTTAACTTCCTTACTGTCATATTTTTAGTAGCTCTCAGTCCCATACTTGTCCAATTTTGATGGTTTCTGTACTCCTAGCTACAGTGAAGTTTATTGACTTCTTTGCTTGCTCAGATTAAAAAGGGTATCATCGATCTCACCTGTCCAGGAGGATCAATGACTTAGAGGCAGGAGCACCTTTGAATGACAAGGTGTCATCTCTCTGTATGTTGTTAAGTTAGGTTACTAGAATCCTCTCTGTATTTTGTAATCATGGGCCACTGTACACTGATGAAAGTAAAAAAAAAAAAAATTGGGGGAACTCCTGGAGAATTGGGATTAGTGAGTTACCCGTCATCAACATGTACAAAGAGTTCTAATTAATGGCTTTCTCTCTGTGTGTGATGGTGGTAAATTTAATATATCTCTGTTCTCTTTTTAAAAAGACAACAAAGTTGGGTTCTGTCCCTTGGGTAACTTTAGAAGGTAATCAATCTGTACTATCTGAGGGGACAAGACTAAATGAGTGAGCGGTACTTGGATTTAATTAAGATGATCAGGCAGTGAAAGAAAGGAGGCCTGTGCTTTTTAAATAGATTCTCTTTTACTGGCAAATGAGGGCAATGAGGATGCATGTTCCACCATTTAATCACTAGTTTTGGTAATTTAACATTTAACTTATTACTTTACTATTAATGAATTAATTTGTTCTAGTTTTATAGGCCAACTGTGACATCTTGTTTTAATTTTATTTCTTTTATAATCAGTGGAGTTGAACATAATTTACCTACAATTATTGTATTTCAAGGTACAAGAAACATGCTGGATATATACTTTAGGAGCAGATATATTAGAGTGCCTGGTATATATCATTGATTTATTGGTTCTTTTAGTTGCAGAAGTTAGTAGAAGGAAAACTCAGTGTAGAAATCATGGAATGCCTCATAAAGGAGATGGAAACTTGAAAGATGAGGATTTAGGATTTATGATCTGATATATACGGTTCAGAGTTCTTATTTACTTGATTCTTATTTGCTGAGTATACTCATATATTGCCTAAAAGTAATGAGAGTTAAATATCAAAATGGAAAACCAATAATAAGTAGGTGAGAATTTTTAGCCAAAGCAGTCGATGTGACCATTGTTCAGAATGGGAGAGAGACTACATTAAATAATTTAACACAGGATATAACCGTATGTGAGCCAGAAATTTAAATCAAGCAAGTCAGTAAGCCGACAGTTTCTGGATAGCCTGTGAAGACTTAAATAGCCTCGACCACGAACTAGGTTTAAACGGGTCAACCTGAGGGATTAAGTCTGGCTGAGGAGGACACAGTCCCCCCAGTTGTGCGTCTGCCCCAGTGTCATCTAGAAGAGAAGCAGAGGTAGTAGTTGGAATGGGGTTTATCCCGCCAACAGAATAATGATAGGCGTGTGAGATGTTGTCTTCCTCCTCAAGCTGGGGGAGCTCAGGTCAGAGCAGGGTGAGAGGATTTTCAGTTTGGGAACATTACTTCTCTTCTTCCTTTGAAATATAGAAAATAGTTCAAATAAAAGACAGAGGACCAAAACCCCTCATTTTTGTGAAGTAAAATAATATTCTGGAAGTGGCTAGTCAGACTGCTTATAAACACTCCTGGATTTGTGGCATGACTGAGTGTTAACGTAAGGGAGTGAGGGGAAAGGCGAATCGTTATTTACAGACCTCTTGGACTTCTCTAGTCTATTGCATATCAAATGAAGGGTGTTTGAAAACATTGGTTGACTCTCTGATTATGTTTACTCTGCAAGTATATTTTTCCTTTCAAAGGCAAGGGGGGCAGCAGAGCAGAAGAAAGGAGGCATTCCCAGGTGGGCGTAGGCAGTGAGGACCTCTGATTGGCAATGAACCACACTTTGCACTTTTGCCATCAAGGGGTGTTAGCAAATAGAAAAAGAAATGCAAACTGAACATCATTCTCTACTGTTTTAGGGAACTGAGTGTAGTTCCTAGGCCACAGGGCAAGGGCATCCTCAGCTAAACTCCTTCCTACCCATTGTGGGTCTTTTGAAAGCCCTAGTTAAAAACTCATCATTTAGCTTTCATCAAGGGGACAGATTGAACTTGTTGGCCAGGGTGATATCTGTCGTCATGTTGCTGATGTGCAGAATAAGTTAACAAGTAAGCATCTCCTTTTATGGATACTTCCTGCGCCAGGCTTGTTCTTTCGTGTGTATTAATCTTGCAAAGCATCACCATCGTATTCAATTCACACATTAAAGCTGCTGATAGAAGCAAATACAGTTAAGGAAATAATTTTTTGTAGCACTATTATATAATGAGAAGAACAATAATATATTCTAGTTGTTTTCCTCTTGGTCCATTGCCCTCTTCACAATCCTACTCCATTACGTTTTATCTCACTCTCATTTTCATTCCAATAAACTTTATCTGCTCCTACCTATTCTGTTATCTCCTTTCTACCTCTATCCTTGAAAGTGCTCCTTTTATTTATTTCCAGTTAGTTTTCCTCTCTCCTTTGAAACTCTGTCTCAGGAAATGCCATAGGACCCTGCTTTGCTGTTATTGCCCTGCTCACGTTGTTCTTGATCAGAAGTCTGATTTGTAGCTTCAATTACGTTGCTAAAGATTTACCAACTAATTGATTTGGGATGTGAATTCATTCTTCAGGTGACAGACTTGAACATGGCAGGCAAAAAACCTCTAATGGAGGGAAAAAAGCAAACAAAACAACATGGAATTTTTACTTGTTCATTTCTAGAGCAGCGTGGAGAGATATGTAAATAATGGAGCTATTTATATCAGCTGTCACCCTGCTTTACCTGAGAAGTAACTGCAGTTATTTAAACAATTCTGCCTGCCCTTTGTTTGGATGAGTGATAACTGTAAAACGTTTTCAGTGTCAAGAATTATACATTTTAACGCCAGTTTTCATTTTAATGTAGTTGGAAGCTTTGAGATTAGTTTTGACGGAAGTCTTCAACTGGCCCTGAGTCTACTGTTATACAGTTAAAGGAAAGGCAACAGTTTTTTCTTTGCAAATATACACGTATAATCATATGCACAACCAATTTTTAATTGAAAGTGAAGGAAGAAAAAATAACTTTAATGTTTTGGAAGCAATTAGAGATATTTCCCTCCGGATATAGGATTTTCCCCGCAGAATATAAAAATGCAAACATTTGGAGTATTTAAAATAAGTAGTATGCTGTTGCTTTGCTAAATGTTTGTTGAAACATTTATTTTGTTTTCCTGGAAAACATCTTCTGCTCTAGGCTTTGTGATTCTTTCCAAAAGTTTTTCTTTTAGTAAACGTTTTTATTGAGCTAATAGATCCTGTGCTTGAGAACATATGTTTTTAAGATTTTATGAACTGGTTCATTTCCTTTCTGCTTGTCTTTTATATTTTTGACTGTACTTAAAAAATCCAAAGCACATGAAGCTAGCTCATTGCATATGTATTGAAAGGTAATGGAATATAAAAATTAAATATTTAATTTTTTTCTTTGGTGAACTGTATTTAAAATCTTTGTAAATAGTTTTCGGGCTTTTTAAAATTTGTTTCCATTAGAAAAATTGATATACTTTGTAAATCATTTTGTTTTTATTCTACATTATATCTTATAAAAGATTGTTACTATGTATGTGTGAGAAAAAGCCCTCTTTTCATTACTGGAACCAGGAAACCTCACTTAATTTACTTTTCAGTGTACACGATACAAAAAAGAACAATTCTGTCTCTTGACAGTCATGCTGTAGAGCTGGTGTTATGTCTTTAGAAAGACACAATCTTTAGTGTAAATAATACACACCAGGTTGTAATTCAGTAAAACTGGATGGTGAGATTCAAGCCATAGCTCCTTCAGCTGCACATCTGGGGCAGTATCTCATGTCTCTGGGTTGTATTTTCTTTGTCCATGAAGCTGGAAGCCATACTTGCTGTAATTTTCAGGGTTTCAACTATAAGATGAGGTGATTGATGCAAGTGCTTTGTAGTATGTGGCTCTCTCCCAATGCAAGGGTTGTCTTTAACCTTGTAGATCTTCACACGCACCCCGCTGTGACCATGTGATGCAGTTGGAAATAAATTAAAACTGTCTGGGAACTCAGACACAAAAGCGCTTGTTCTAGCTACCTTGCTCACTTTTTAGTGATGCTAGCACTTTATCTCAACTTGCAGTTTGTCAGTGGATTCAAATACACTGTCAAGATAAGGAAATTGACTCATCTTTACAGTACTACTGTAAAGAGCGATAACCAATAAAAAAGAATTTCTCTGTTTAGAAAAATCACCAGACATCATAAATGTTGCACAACAGTGTTATAATTCTACCTTCCCAGCAGGGCCCCTGGGATTAATGTATTCATGGATCCAAATAGTACACTGGGTTTAGCACAGAGTAAGCGGATGTAATTTCCCTTCCCGTTTATCCCATCAAATGCTCTTACTTCCTGGAATAGTTCATTCATTGTTTCCATAACTGATAATATCTTCATTGTACGTGTGTAAACTCCATTGCTTAATATTTTCATAAGCCTAGAGGATTCGCAAATCTATAGTCCCTATTTATTCACTGCTATAGGAACAAAAGCAAAAAACAAAAACACAGGCTAATTGGTGTTGAGGGAACGTTCTTGAAAATGCCCTCTGATCATAGGGAGAAAAACAAAATCCTCCATGGTGAAGTCATTTTATTTGAAACACTTTACTTTTGTCATATCAAAGCACCCATCTGGGATAACATGAGGTAATTGGAAAGCCAAAGAGATGCACAAGCCTACATTCTAAATCTCCAAAAGAACTGGGTAGGGAATGGTATTATTCAGACTCTTTGTGGAATTCTTGGTTGTCTTTGAATGACAGTGAAGTGCTTTATTGTTATCCTGCATCCTTCTTACAGTAGAACTCAGGAACTTGCCTCATCCTCTTCCCATATGTCCCTACTCAAACCAGATACGATTCCACTACTCATCAGCAAGTTAATTAAATTTTACTTAAGGTTTAATGGGGGGATAAGGGAGAGTATTTACATTGTACACAACTGGACAAATCTTCATAAAAATTCCCTTTAGATGTCCTCCCCTCCACATTTTCTCTCTCTCTAAGTTGCTTCATCTCTTTCCTCTCTCTCTCACTCCGCCCCTTGCACCTTCTCAGTATCCCGTTATAGCTACATTTTCCAGATCATCTTATGTCCAACTAGCTCATCTCTGTATGCCCTGTTTAGCCAAACAAAAGCCCTAATTATCCAAATGTATTTAGAAACCAGTTTGACGACTGGCCCTGGGAGGTTTCAACCACCCCGATGCTCAGGCTAGCAGCTCCTGCCTTTGGGAACTCCCAAGGAAGCAGACAAATTTTCCTAAGTAAAAGGAAATGCTTCTCCTGTCACTGATTCTGAATTAAGAAATACTTGTTAAGAATCTACTATTGCAGACCAGACACCATGTGAGGCATTTCAGTATGGCAAAATAACAACGAGTAACCATGTAACAAAAACAGAAACAAGGTCCGTGCCCATATAGAGGTAGCTGTTTAGTAGATAAGATAGTTATTCACCAAAAGGAGACATAAATCTATGTACAATTATGATGGGGATAGGAGTGAAGATGGAGGCAGTAACACTGTGCTGTAAGAATGTGTAAGTAACCTAGTTCAAGAGGTGGGGGGAGTCTCTGAGAGAAGCAGAGACATGAGAGAGGGTAAGATTTAATCAGGCAAAGGAAGGGTGGGCAGTGAAATTGGCCCAGGCAGCAGGAGCAGTGTAGGCAAAGGAGAGCTATGAGAATCCCGTGAACGGAAGGGAGGCGAGTGGGGCTGGGGCATGGGACCTGAGTAGGGATGTGGTGTGAGAGGAAGCGGCCTGTCTTGGTGGGCCTTTGTAGGTCAAGTTAAGGATTTTAGTCTTCAGATCCTTTGAAAGTTTCTAAGCTGGGACACAGCATGGAGATAAGGCAGATCATTCACCCCCATTTATATTTTGTTGGAATAGTTCTGAATAAAATTAAGGCATGAGTCAAAGTGAGTTGGGGAGGACAATTAGATAAAGACAGATAATTAGAGGTCTTGTGGTGGTCCAGGTGAGACGTGTGGGAGCCTGCACCAGAGTGGTGGTAACTGAGATAGAGGGAGGTGGATGGACATGAGAATTAATGGTAACTTGGGTTTGCTAAGGA
This sequence comes from Mormoops blainvillei, assembly GCA_004026545.1. NCBI lineage: Eukaryota > Metazoa > Chordata > Mammalia > Chiroptera > Mormoopidae > Mormoops > Mormoops blainvillei. The sequence continues at coordinate 94,247 of PVJD01004348.1, forward strand.
AAGTGATGACTGATAGTTTGGAGGCTTGCATAACGGGATGAAAGAAGGTGACTAAAAATTATCTCTTAAATTTGTGGATAGGCAGTCCATTGATGACCTTAGCAAGTGCTATTTTGGTGGGGTGACAAGGGTACAAACTTTACTAGAGTGGACGGAGGAGCTGAGCTGAAGAAATGGGAATAGAAAATGTAACCAACAACAGCGACATTTTAAAGAAGTTTGGGAATAAAAGAAAGGAAACTTGAGAGCCGCAGGGAAATATGTCGTCAAGGATAGATTTAAGGCATCTTAAAACCTGAATGATTTAGTTATGAGGGAGAAGTTAATATACAAAAGAGATGTGGAACAAATGATACGGGCTCCCAGACAAGATGGAAGACTAGGCCTTAGGGAAAGAGACAACCCGAAAGTATCAAGAGAGAAGACAAAGCGGACACAGCCCTCAATGGGTGTGTTTGTCTTATGTTGGAAAGAGGAGAGAGGACCCCTTTACAGGTCCCTGTTTTCTCTGTGAGGCGGAGGTCAGGTTGTCTTCTGACTGGGGAGGCGGTAGGCAGACCAGGGGTTGAGACGGGTAGAGAAGGTTTGAAAACGTCATTGTGATGTAGAAGGGTGAGTTAGCCAGAGGAACTTAGTGAGGCTACTGGACAAGATTGTGGGCTTATCTGAGGTGGTGATTTTGAATTTGTAATGGGATTGATCAACAATTGGATATTTGTTGTCACTTCCTCTGGTGGTTTTACTAAACTCCTTAAAAATGGGTTGCTTCCCTCCCATCATGGTCTATCATCTCGAGCATGAAGTTTGAACTTAATTAGTGATTTCAAGGCAACAGGGAGTGAACCAATCTATAGTAAGGAAATTCCACTCACTGGTAGGTTAATCACACCCAAGAGAGAGCTAGTCGTTAAAATCACAACTTTTCGTATTTTTAGACCTGCTCTCTTGCCTTTTCTTACTCTGCCTTCATCTCTCACCACTCATTAGTCTCTTATTTATCTAGTAATATCTGCCTAGTGCCTGTGTGCCAGGCCCCCCACCACTTCAGCCATTACCTGTTGCTCCCAACCCCCGCCTTTTTGCCTCTTATGCTACTAGCCTTCTCCTGTTTAATTTTTACTTTCTCTCTCTCTCTTTTTTTGTTCTCTGTTTCTTTCTTCTGGGATGAGGAAGTAGGGCTTTCCAATATTTTCCCCAGACTCTAATAGTTTTCATTCTCAGACAAATGAGTATGTCAAGTCTGGAGGTGACGTTTATTAGGGCCCGCCATCGGGCAGGCTGTGAGTAGTCAGTGAAGCCTGTGTTCCTCTGATGCACATGCAAGCCTGGGATAGAATATGCAGAATATGTCATATTTTAATGGTTTATTTATATGTTCTCCTGACTAGGCCAAATTTTATGATAGCTTCTAGATTTTAGTAACTACATTTGTTTATTTAATATTTACTGAATCACTAAGTGCCTGTGAATGACTATGTTCCAGAGAGAAAGGGAAGAAGACAGAGAACCTGTTTTTCAAGGATCTCAGTGTCCCATCAGGTAGATACGTGGGTGAACATACACATTGTAATGCGATGTGACTAAGGCTACAATATAAATAGGCAGGAAAAAAGAGTTAACACGGAAGAGGGCGGGTGAGTCAGGACATGCTCTTGGTGAGAGTCAAATTTGAAATGATTGCGAACGTTGACTTGTTTACCAGGGAGTCAGAAGATGGAGACCGGTTAGTGGGATTAGCATCTTATAAGCAGATGAAACTATTAGCTCTGCTAAGGCCTGGAAAGGCTGGGGGAGATTGTCAGGGGAAAAAGAAGGAAACATAGGCAGCAGGCAGATTGTGAAAGGCTTTTTATCCATGCTAAGTGTTTGGGCTTTATTTTATAGGTGATAGAAAACGAGTAAAGAACTTTACATCACGTTGGAATGACACAGTGTAAGTGTCTTTTAGCACAACCATGCTGGTGGTAATGTGAAAGGTTGCTTCGAAGGAGCGAAACATAGAAGATCAGGTAGGAGTTTAGACAAGAGATAAAGACATCCTGAACTGTAGAGCAAGTAGAGCCATCTAGGCTTGTGATTGACACAAGATTGAGGTGGAGGAGAGTGAGAGGAAAGACTGGAAGGTGACCTCCTGATTTCTGGTCCGTAGGGCTGGTTGGATGGTGATACCACCTGTGGTGATTCTGGGTACAGGTGAGAAACAGGTTTGAGGAGAGTAAAAGATCCGTTGTAGACGTGTTAATTTGGAAAGGCCTCTGGAACGTGTCGGTGGAGATTTACAATAAGCAGATTCACAGGGGTTAGAAAAGAGGCCTGTGTGACTAATAAAGAATTGTAATTTTTTTAGCCTAAGAGGAGTAATTAAAATTATGAGAACAAATGAGGTTGCCTAGGAAGAGGTGAGACTGAAAAAAGAACAGAATAAAGCAAGGGACCCTGGGAAACACTAGTACTTAAGGGTCTGGTAGAAGAAAATGTCACAGTATAAAGAGGCAAGAGAGGTAGAGGTGAACCCAGAGAAGCCAGTGAAGCAGAGATTCAAGGGAAAGGGTGGTAAGTATAAAAACTAGATAATGTGAGGGTTTAGTCTTGTCCACAGGTTTGAGAATGAATATAATGTCTTTTTATTATTTACTTATTTTATGTGCTTATATTATCGTAAGTATAATACTTTAATTTATTATGAAAATCACAATGGTCATGTATTTTCTTGGAACATTATTGTCAATGTTATTTAAATTTTCTTAAATGTCTTTTTAGTACAGTTCCAAAGGTAGGCATGGGGATGCTGCATTGGTGAGAAAAAATAACCCGTAATCAGATGTTACTAGTTTGAGGGACAAAAGGAAAGCAAGGAAAATAAGAAATGAAGTGTAGACATTTTCAAATTTTAACACGGCTGAGATGATGAATGGATGGAAATATTTAATGTCTTGGAGTAAGGCCTTTTTATCTTTGAAATACTCTTAAGAGTCAACAGGTGGAATGTAGGTGGTTCTGTGTGGTTCCACATGTCACTACCATCAATGGTGAGTGGATGTGACGAAGACAAAGAATATTCTAATAATTAGGAGCTTTCTGACATGGGGACGTTGTTCTTAGTAATGAAGGGATTCATTACTCTAAGACATGTTAAAAAAGAGTCTGAACAGCCACGTATCAGAACACTGGAGAGGGAAGCCCTATATTATTTAAGGCAGGGTCCCCAACCCCCCGGGCCGCGGGCTGGTACCAGTCCATGGTCTGTTAGGAACTGACCTCACAGCAGGAGGTGAGCAGCGGGTGATGAGTGAGCCACTCCCTGGTGCCAAAAAGGTTGCGGACCGCTGCCTTAAGGGGTTGAGAGTCTTTTTCTCATGAGACCCCATTCAGTTCTAATCTTTTACTTATAATTTGTAATTTGAATTACATTAAAACTCTGGATTGCAGGTCTCTGGCTTTAGAATCCTCTTCCTGTTCTGTGTATTTTCTCTTCCTGTTAAACGTTAGCTTGTCCTGCCAAGAAACTCTTTCTCTTTGATCTCTATCCCATTTTGTATACACCATTCCCAATTGACTGAAAGGGTCTCTTTTCTCATTTAAGTTTCTTTTCTTCTCGAAGCTTCTCAGACTAGCCTTCATCAAGTCCCTGGCACAGCAATTGTTCCAGCCAGCTCTTCTGTTGGTGGCAAGTGCCAACCCACAGGCCAGTAATACAGTCGCTGCCTGTCAGGAGGTCAGAAAACACACATGTGCTTTTATATGAGTGATTTGTTAGTTTGGCTGGCAACTGCCATCCTATATCAACAACCCCTAAGTCGATTCAAAATTTAACAAAGGAAAGCTTGACCTTGCAAACGAAGAACAAATAGAGAAATGTGATTATTTTATAAGATGAACAGTTTTTTTGATATGTTATTTTAAAAAAAATTTTAGTTTTAGAGAGAGGGGAAGGGAGGGAGAAAGAAACATTGACGTGAGAGAGAAACATCAATTTGTTGCTTCTCATATGTGCCCCAGCCAGGGACTGAACTCGCAACCCAGGCATGTGGCATGATTGGGAAACGAGCTGGCAGTGTTTTACTTTGCAGGATGATGCCCGGCCAACTGAGCCACACCGGTCAGGGCTGATATGTCATGGGTTTACACGAGGAAAATGCCACATTCAAATATATAAATAATAATAATGAGGAAGGTGCAACAATGGGGATGTGTTTTGTATTTTCCATCTAATTATATGTATTAATTGATTCACCAAGGATAGTCCTGAATGACATCTATTCCTGTTCTATGTACATATTACCACCACTGTTCTGAATTCTTAAACTGTTTTTTTCAAATAGCGGAAGACTTACCTTTTGCATATAAAAACTGCTTTATCTTTCTGAAATACGTTATACATTTAATTTCTTTCCTAAAATGAAAGTGCTAAATATAAATTTGACATTTTGCCGATTCAGAATGAACATTACAAGATCATTTGATATAATAATCTCATTGAATCCCTCATTCATTTTATGAGCCCCAATTAGCTATCAAACCCAAGTTAGGCTCTGGGTTTGCAGTATTTCATACTACGGGGAGGCATGAACTTTCTTGCACGTACTGGCCAGACCTTGCTGTGATTTCAGGCTTTCTGTTTAGACAACTGTGCTATCAGACCCCTGGTTTTACCTGTTTTTGAGAGTGGACTCCTAAGCAATGTCCTTCTCCACCTCTTATTTTTTGGTTAAATTCTCTGTATATATAATGAAAATTAATATATAAAGTACATATATGAATTAAAAGTAAATTTGCTCTGAGCATCCTAAGGGGCTCTCCTTTGAGTAATTGCATGATTGTAGAGCACAAATCTACCATCGATTTTAGGTACTGAGAGGTCACAAACATATGTTAGGATAGAAACAGATCGTTCAAGGGAGCACAAATAATTGATTATGTAGCTGCTACTGTTTCTTGTTTTCATTAAGACTGTGGACATATAAACAATATTTATTACATAACAATTTCTGGCTTTATACTCAAAACTTTAGTTTTTCTTTTTTTAGAGTTCTTCCATTTATTGGATACTGCTGATGGTTTTACTGATGTAACCAAGATGGGGAAAATCTTATTAGAATTTCAGGGAGGTTGGCCATATTTAGATAATAAATAGCTCCCTTGGTTGAATAGTATTTTACTTCCCAGGCATTGTGGGCAGCGGGAGAGCGATGTGGAGAGAGTGTAGGGTTTGGAATATAACCAGGCGTAAAGGAGAAGAGGGCTGGAGCCACTAGCACAGCAGAAGGCTAGGAGGCACATGGCCTAACTTTTCCGCGTAATCCCTAGTAAACTTCTCGCACTCCTAAAATCGTCAGAGCAGATATTCTGTGAAAACAAGGATGGGGCAGAATTACATTTCTGAGACGGAACCCAGGACACAAAGCTAGGGAGCTGCAGAAATCATAGAAGGAAGTTTTCTGGATTTTCTAGGCCATGATTCTAGCTCTTCAATCTAACTTTAAATTTTTAAGGGAAAGAGAGTCCCAAAACGATTCTTAGGTTTCATTAAAACCAGAGTTTGTGCAAAGTGAAATACAAAGCAGAAATATTGTTCATGTATTTGTAAGTGGTTTTTGACTACAAGGAGGCATAAAGCTGGAGCTACCGTATGGGCAGGTGTTTCTGTCATTTTTGTTTATGAAATGTAAACATATGTGTTCTTAAAAATTACTCTTATTAGTTTAAATTTGCACTTCTGGGCAGGGGTCTACTACACTTTTCATTCTTGTAACTCCTCACAGAGTCTAGCAGAGTATAAAGATAGTTAGTTAATGTCATTTTTGTTTCACTAAATAAATGACAGCAATAGCAGCTTCCTGTTAACATGACTGAACCCAGACATGGAAGGGACACAGGAATGACAAGAGTTGGAAAAATGAAATAATGGAATTGGTAGAAATAAAGAGTTATTTAGTTGCTCCAGATCTATACAATGGAATTACATGAATATTAGAGTGAATGTTTTACTTTTGATCCACATTGTGGTATTTCATCAAAGTTTCAATAGGTAATTCATATCATCCATCAAGCAGAAACCAAAATTAAATAGAATCCAAAAATCTACAGCTTAAATTAATGGAAAAAGGGGAGGCATTTTAATGTGAGGCCAGCTTAGGCGTGGTCCATTGGGGTAGAAACAGCAACTAGGCCTGCGTTTCTCCAAGTATGATTCTTAGACCACCTCTGTTATAGACACATGATATACTCATTAAAATGCAAATGTATGAGCCCTACTATCAAATGCTAAGTCAGAGTTTCTGGGAGAAAGGACTCTAAAACTGCATTTTTAATCTGTACCTCAGGTAATTTCCTGAATCGATGAGATTCAGGAAAATATGATGGGGCAGATGATGGCGACTGGGAGAGCAGTGAGGTCCCAAGGTGCCTGTTTTGAAGGGGACTGAGGCGTCACTGTCCTATGTACAATGTTTCTTGTATCTTGTATCTTCTTCAATAAATATCTCTATTTTTCATAGTACCCATAGTACATAGTACACAGCATGGTACATAGTACACAGCTTGGATACCTTCTGGACAGGCCTTATATATGCAAAGGTTTATTTCTGGGCTCTGGAATCTGTTCCATCTGCCTGTTTATTTTTATGCCAGTACCGTTCTGTTTGTTATTACTGTGGCTTTGTAGTGTAGTTTAAAATCATGTAGTGTAATTCATTCAGCTTTGTTCTTTCTCAGTATTGCTTTGGCTATTTGGGATCTTTTGTGGCTCCATACAAAATTTTTTTGTGAAACATGGCATTAGGATTTTGATAGGGGTTGCATTGAATCTGCTTTTTGTTTTTTAATAATGCCATCTAGAGAGTATGAGGGGGGACCCAAAAAACCCAGAATTATCTTCTGGAGGGTAGGCCCCTTAGTACAGGCTTCCTCCACTAAGTGAGTGTTCTAGGAGCCCATCTGTATCAGTGCACCAACTGACATTGTTGTGAGAGGCTGCATTTGGCTTCAGTGAAATTTTTTTGAAGACTTTTTCAACACATTTGCCCATTTCATGATGGGTGATTTATAAGAGCATCTGCCCATACCACGCTGAGCATTCAGCAGTTTTTGACAAAAACAACATGACCCTGTGCTCACCCTCCCTATTTACCCACTCTTGCCCTGAGCAACTTTTTTTTTTGTTTGTTTCCCAGGATGAAAAAAGTCCTCAAAGGGAAACATTTTTGCTGACGTGAAAGAGGTAAAATAAAAAATGGCAGAAGCACTAAAAGGCATCAAAATCGACCAGTTAAAACTGTTTTGAGCAGTGGAAAAAACATCTCTATAGGTGTATTGCATCAAATGGAGAGTATTTTGAAGGTGATGGAAATTTAAATATGTCAGGATAAATACACACATTTTTATAAATATATTTTGTTTTTTTGGGTCCCCCCCTCCTCAAGGATTTCACAGAATTACTAATAAAGTAGCAAACCACTCGCAAAGAAGCATAGGGTGGCAAAATCATGGGCCACAGAACTCAATAGGGAAGTCATTTCTCAATATAAGTCCACCTGACAGTTCAATAGACTATTGATAAAGGCTAAAGTTCCTTAGAAATCAGCTCAAGAGGATTTTGTTGTTTGTGCTGTTAACACTAGGCAACTGTAGACAAACTAATAATCGCAAATTTCTGGGAAAATGCAAGAAACCCAAAATAGAATTAGAATACAAAAGGAGGATCCCAGATTAGCCAACAAGAAAATATTTCATTGACTATACCTAATCAGGCTATAATTAATCAAAGGTGTTCACCATTTGCTAGGGATCAGATATTTAATTAACCTGCTCCATGATATTAATAAGCACCCGGTAGATACCATACACATGCTGGAAAGTCTGGTGAATTAAGACATACAGTATGTCATGAAAAAACTTACAGTCTTAAGAACTAGAATGGTACATAATGTCTGTGTGTGTGTGCAGATGCGTACTTCTGTGCATCCTTGATTTTAATGTATTTTAAACTATAAATTGTCATTATTTTATAGAATAAACTTTTCATTCATTCTCTATTAATTTTTCACTCTTATGTCTCAATAAACTAAGACCATGCTTTTTGAGAAATAACTGGAAGAGGCGCCCTTGTCTGATTGTTCCATATGAGTAACAGTGTCTCATTATGACCAGGCCACCTATTATACCCTCTGAAGAACTTGGCTTTACCAGGCTTCTTTGAAGCTGGAAGTGCTATACTTTGAACAAAGACACATTATTCCTTTCCAATAAGGAAAAATCACTGTGAATGGTTGTACAGAAAGGTGATATTAAATATAATGGATAAAATAGTTATTAACCTTAAGAGATTTTAACAGGAATTCAAATCTTTTTATGAGGGAGAATAAATTTTTTTCATAAAGTGTATCATTATCATTTGGGCATAATTAATTAGAAGAGAATGATTCCTTGCACAGGCACTGGAGATAATGTGGCATTTGCATTTTTCTTGCATTATTCTGTAGTTCGGAATTTTATGTTTAGACTAATGAATAAAGTGTAAAGAATCTATTCAAATCTATTCCTACCTTCATTGGTACACCAACACCTGTTTAGCATGATTCTACATTCTAGCCCAGTCTGAAACTGCCATTTTCGTATTTTTAAAAGTATCTCTTGCAGCCACTTCACCCAGTACTTTAAAGTTGATTATTTTAAGCTCAATCACATCTTTTTGGTGATTTTTGCCATTTCTGGTAGAGGAAGTGGGCTTTATTTTGACATATGGTATGCTAATCATATCCAAATGGACACTATGGACTTTAGTCAAAAGGGTTTGACATGTTCCTTCTAAAGCTATTCAGTTTCCTAAACCAGACAGCTGCAGTCATGCTTTTAAACCTTCCACTTGATTTGGAGAGGAGGAACTTGCAGACCCTGCTGGACTATTTATATACGAGTTACGTATGTAAGTTCAAAAGCCTTCAGTTAGTCACCCCCCCCCCACTCAAATTTATGCACGTGGAATCACATGTGAGAACCGGACCTTCAATTGCTTTTCATAATGATTAATTGCTGTGCAACAAAGGTTTCCCCAAATCCTCCAACAGCATCGTCCTGGCTTACAATTAATGCAGCTTCTTTGACAAATTCCTAGCAGGAAGTAGGGAAAAGAGCGTATTTTAAATAGTGAACACATCTCCATTTGCCATAAATTCTAAGCTTTTCATAGCTCCTTTTCAGTTTCTTTGTCTCCAACCCAATAACCTGTGAACGGGGGAATCTCTCTTTAGTCACGATGTGACTGAGGCGCAGTGTTAGCCTTTTGAAAGATTCTAACCCAATTTCCTCCCTTTTGAATACTAAGCATGAGGTCATAAATTAGAAAAATGCATGGATTTTTCAGTTATAATGGCTTTTATTAAGTTCTGACAGAATTACTCTTTCTGGTTAAATTTAGTTGCAGTGCACGAAGATTTACTAAAGGAGACCGTAATGCATCTCTTTAAAATAAGAGTTGGGCACATCCACTATATTCACTATTAATGGCAATTTAGCAGAAATATAGGCAACACTTTTTTCTGACTTTATGACATTTTTGAAAACCTCAACAATAATAAAGTATAAAATGTAATTTTCCTTTCTAAAAGCTTGTCTTGTGGGTTTGGTATTTCTCACTATCTAAAATGCATTATTGTACAAATTTTGCAGCTACACATATCTCTTACAGCAGGGCACTTGATAACAAAGAAAAAATTGCAACAAGTCAATTTACTGTGGAGTTACAGGTGTTCTTCATTTACTTTCGAATTTAAATTGTCCCATCAGAAAATGCAGTTATGGTCCTTTGGCTCTTGCATAACAAACTACTGTAGAAAAATCATCTTAATGGTAATTTAATTCTTAAAAACTGTAACGAAATCAGCAACAACTGACTAGTTAAGGAGCTAAATAATGGGGATAACAGAGATCACAAGTCAGTTTTTCTTCTCAATTTTACCACGATAATAATTTTAAAAACTATCATGTTACAAAAGCTGTTCAGTCACAATGGCCATTCATGTAGGAATGATTGGACTAGAAAATAAAATCATTCCATGCAGCATGTTTCAAGTATATCAAATAAATGTAAAAAAATATTTTCATAGCTCTCTGTGAACATTACAAAGCTATAGTAATTAAAATAGTATGGTATTGGCATAAAAACAGACACATAGATCAATGGAACAGAATAGAGAGCTCAGAAATAAACCCATGCATGCATATGTGGTTAATTAATTCACAACGAAGGAGCCAAAAATACACAACGGGGAAAGGACAGTCTATTCAATAAATGGTGCTGGGAAAATTGGACAGCTACATGCAAAAATGAAACTGGACCATGCATAAAAATAACTCAAAAAGATTAAAGACTTGAAACAGACCCGAAACCATGAAACTCACAGAGGAAAACATAGGAGGTAAACTTCTTGACATAGGTCTTGGCTATGATTTTTTAAACCTAAAACCAAAAACAAAAGCTACAAAAGCAAAAATAAACAAACAATGAGAATACTCAAACTGAAAAAGGAAAAGAAAACAACAAAATGAAAAGGCAACCTACTGAACAGGAGAACATATTAACAGATCATATACATATATGATAAAGGGCCAATATCCAAATATATGTAAAGAACTCATAGAACTCAATAGCAAAAAAATAAAATAAAAACAGAACCAATCTGATTAAAAATGTGTAGAAGATCTGAATAGACATTTTTCCAAAGAAGACATGCATTTGGCCAAAAGATGCATAAGAAGATGCTCTAATCATCAGGGAGATGTAAAATAAAACTACAATGTGATGGCCTCTCACACCTGTTAGAATGACTATTATCAAAAAAGACTAGAAATAACAAGTGTTGAAGAATGTAGAGAAGAGTGAATCCTTGCACTGTTAGTAGGAATGTAAATTGATGCAGCCGCTATGCAAAATAGGATGGAGGTTACTAAAATAATTGAACTATCTATGAGCCAGCTTCTGGGAATTTATACAAAGAAAACAAACAAGCAAAATAACTAACTCAAAAATATATATATGCACCCCATGGTATCGCAGAATTATTTACAGTAACCAAGATATGGAAACAACCTAAGGGTTCATCGATGGATAAATGGATAAAGAAGAAGTGATATGTACATATTTCAACCATAAAAAAAGAGTGCAATCTTGCCATTTGCAGCAACATGGATGAACCTCAATGGCATTCTGCTAAGTGAAATAAGTCAGAAAGGCAAACACCGTATGATCTTGCTTGCATGTGGCATCTAAAGGCAATTTGTGTGTGTGTGTGTGTGTATCATAGATACAGAAAACAGATTGTCGGTTGCCAGAGGATGAGGAGGCAGTGGTAGTAAAGGGTGAACTGTTTTTGTTTTTGGTTTAAATAAATTAAAAAAAATTATTTTGAGGAAATGAGAGTTGAGAAAGAGAAATCCTCTTATTCATCGTTGATTATAACTAAATACTGAAAACAATCTAGATGTCCACCTACAGGTAATGGGTAAATAGTTCATGATATGTGCAACCGGACACCACAGAGATATTAAAGAGAATGAGGCAGTTTTATTTATATGCAAATAGCACTCAAGACACTATTATGTGAAAGGGGCAACATGCAGAATCCTATGTATACTATCATTTATATGAATAGTATAAGGAAAATATGCCTCTGTGTGTGTGTGCTGTTGTAGGGACAGAATTTTCTAGAAGGATACACAAGGAACTAGAAAAAGTGTTTGTCTCTGTGTAAGAAAATTGGGTGGCCAAAATATTTACTTGTTTCAAAGGACCACATGGGTGCTTTCTTCTCAGTAGAATATTAGAAGCATTGTACGCCATGATCAAGGGGGATTTATTCCAGGGAGGCAAGTGTGGTTCAAGGTGTGCAAATCAGTAAATGTGATACACACACCACATCGACAAAATGAAGGATAAAAATCATATGATCTCAATGGATGCAGAAAAAGAATTTGACAAAATTTAATATTCATTCGTGATAAAAAGTCTCAACAAACTGGACCTAAGGGGGGACATGCCAACATAATGAAGGCCGTGTGTGACAAGCCTGCAGCGAATGCTGTACTCAGTGGTGAAATGTTGGAAACTTTTCCCCTAAGATCAGGTTCACTGATTTTCTCCATTCTCCATATCCAATATGTCCATTAGAAAGATTCTTGGTTCTACTTCCAAAATACAGTCTGTCCAATACCCTCAAACTTTATCACTGTCATCTTAGGCTAAGGGGCTGGAAATACTGTTACGGCACCTTCACTGGCCCCTCGTTTCTGAAGTCCTCTGTTCTCTACAAGTGACTTCCTGCACTCACCCACGTAAACCATTCCTCAATACTTTCTTTAAGCTGCAGGAACAGATGTGCTCTGTAACAGCACTTTTTATTCCATGGAAGATTCAGGTGTGGATATCTTTGTAGATAGATGCCCCATGATTAATGTACCTAATTTGTGAGCTGCCCAAAGAAACTAAGCCTTTCAAAGAGCATGGGGAATTAAGTGTCTGCACTTTTTTATTTTTGGAGAAATAGCCTTAGATATCAAATATTTTACATATAAATGACATTTTTGATTATGATTTTTTTCTGTACAAAATTGAGAAACAAGCTTATGTTAGTGGCTTTCCACTACAGGCAAACAACATAGTCCACTGATGATGTGTGCATTACCGTGATTGTGAATAAACAGAATTCAGGTCACCATTTCTGTAATGGTAATGCTCTTCCTATTTCAGCAGTTCTTATAAAAACATCAGGTACCTATATCTGTCTCTTTATTTTTACTGCCTAGCCATGATTGCAAACAATTAGAACCAGACTCATTATTGTTATTTGTAAATAACAAATTTTATAAATAGTACATTACTTCAGCTTATAGATGAGAAAAGCGGTTTGGCCGAGCGGCTACACAAGAGGGTTAAGTCAGGGCACTCTGCAGGGCTGCGTGGCTTTGTTAGTCAATGCTCTATTTTGATTCCTGAAATACCTTTGAGTGATGTCAAATCAATAACCCTTACCAAAAGGGGGTGCATGAAGCTGAACACTTCTGAGGAAAGACAGAAAAAAATAAGGTTTGTGTGCAGGAGCTGGGTTCCCTACATATTAGGAAACAGAAACGACTGCACTTAATTTGGTTGTGGTATGGAAATCAGGTAATAAGGATTCTGAAGATGAGCATCTCCACCCGCAGGCTGTGGATTAGACGAGCCTTAAGGAGTCGTCTCAGTAGTGCTCCCCTCTGAGAGCACACACGGTGAGAGATCCTGGATGTGCCTGCTTGTGTGTTCTGGAGCCTGTTGCTCATTCAGTTTCTCTCTTCTTTGATTCATTGCTGTTCCTGGCCTCCTCATCCTCCCCAGACCCTGAATGTAACTGAATTAATGACTTTGACTTTACCCCCTTATTTCCTCCTTTATTTACCCAGTCTGAAGGACCAGGGGAGGGAAAGCGTTAACACTGTAAACTATCAATTGACTGTATATCTAAAAGGTATAATGAAAAGCACTTGCAAGTTTTGATTTGATTTACTAAAATTGAATTGTGGTTACAATTTCCTAGCAATATGTCTATTATGTGAGGAAGACTTATGTTGCTGTTTCTTAGCAAACCAGCTAACTGGAAGGCCAATTTTTATCAAGCAGTGTGCAGTGCTTGTGCTAATGGAGGAGGTATTTTGAAGCTTTTCTGATAACAATAGGTATATAATATATTAAAGGATATATACAATATTTATGGTTATTTTTGAATTCTTCATATAAATTATTTAGTATATAGCTCTCACTAAAAATTTATCACTAGCTTCTTGGCAAGGATGGTGTTTTTTATAAACACTTTTTGGGCTACTGCTTACTGTTAATGTATAGACTAGCTATGCTTTAAGTTGTTTTTAAAAAGCATCTGGGATATTTTGGTTCCAAACTCCTCCAGTGCTGACTACGAGGGCCTCGATTGTTTTTAGCTACTCTTTTTTAAGAGGCAAATAATAATTCACATCATTAGTGGCTAGCATAGAATTTTTTCTCGCCTTTCAGAATCGGAGAAATCCCTGAGGGCTGGAGCAGGACATTTGTCGGTGTGGTGAGACATTTGCGTTAAATTTGCAGTGAGGAGCTAGTACATGGGAGATGGAAGACAATGTCAATGGTTCCTGGAATTTGTGCTCTTCTTGAACCTCGTGTTCTAGAAATATGAACATGGGAATTTTCTCCTTCTCCAGACAAGGTAAGAGGTGAGGAGTAATGGCTGCGGAAAAATGACTTGAATATTTCATATTTGGGAAAAAACTAAGAACTCTTGTGACGCTCTGAGAAGATCATATATGCAGACACTTGAACCTCTCCTTTATAATACACATACGTCCTCTGACCACACATAATATCACCTTGTGTTCCTTTTCTGTAAACTAACTCTTTTCCCTCTGATCAGTGTGAATATTTTTGCTATTAATGTGTTTAGTCCTGTTAAATGTCTTCAGCGGTTAAATACATTGACTTTGCTATTTTTCAAGTAAGTGACTTTATAGAGATGGTCTTATGTTTTATTATAAACGATGGTTCCCAAATGTGGTCTGTGAGAGGCTACATCAGAAATTGTGCGGCACTTGATGTGTGTATTCCTGCTCCCTTGTGTGTGTGGGTTTTGTGTGTGTATATGTGTGTGTGTCTATATTTTCCTGGATCTCAACCCATTTCCTAGGTGATTCTTATATAAAGCATTGTGTGGAAACCCCCCTAATCAACATGACATTCTAAACCCCCTCATTTGACCCTTACAGAAATAGGGGGTAAGTCCTCAAAGTTTTCTGTTGGGTCAGGAATTCAGACAGTGAAGATTTTTATGTGGGTTGTGAAGAGAGAGAATTTTTTTCTTTGTGCAAGAATATCCCTCTTGAGAATTTGGTCTCTTTTATAGGTTTTTCCTGTGGGATTGGGGTGTTAAAATGAGTCCAGCTTGTGAGGATGGGCTCAGTCTCCTCCGCCCGGTGAGGATGTGCTGAAATGAGGCCGCAGCTCAGGAGAAGGGGGCACAAAGTAGCATCTCAGTGGGCTTTGGCCTAGGGCAGATTTCGAGTTAGAGCAGAAAAGAGCAGAGAGGGTCTCATGGCATTTATGAAGTTCAGGGAGCGGAATCCTGGCTTTGTAAGAAAATACTAATTTTTCTGAGAGAACGTCGTCTTTGTTGTGAATACCCCTTGGAGAACCTGATGGTGCGGCTCACATCATGGAAGACAGTGTGACAGGAGCGGTGGTGTCATGATTCTGCTTTACTTCCTGGGAGACATGATTAACCAAGAACAGTGACAGAGGAAATGTATTATGTTGTAGTTGGCAATAGAGTAAAAGTCCTGGAGTGCCCCTGAGTGTTTTACCCTAGGAGACCCTTAACCTTTTTGACCTGACATGTTACATTAGAAACAAAACAAAACAGAACAAAACAAAATAACTGTAACAATAACAAAAAGATCCAAACCTATTATAAAAAAGTCAAGGTTCTAATGATTAAAAAGCCTCTCTTGAAGTCTTGCCCCTGACAGGGGCTCTAGGACTCTGATTTTTAGGTTCTGCAGTGGAGTTTTGTTTAGGTTGTTTTTGACTTCCTGCTGATTATGAGAGTCCCAGTGCTATTTGCTTTCAGGGCAGATTCCGCTGCTGACACATAACCTGCACCCTGGAGAGGAAGCCCTGGGGACACTTTCCAGGCATTAACTCGCTGGTGGATGGGTTCATGACCTCTCGTAGAGGGATGGTTTAACCCGAATTTCATCCTATTTAACTCAGCCATTTAAAGGGCTAACCTTTTCACAATATAGCAACTTGAACAGATTCAGTATCTCTTTTATGGCTGAACTGCTTTCTTTCCAACTTGTTATTTTTTTTATGTGTGAATGGCTTCAGATCAGGTACTGAGAAGCTCATAACAGTAAAGGGAGCTTAATTAACATCAGTGGAAAATTCACAGTAAGAGAAAATAAAAGCAGCAAGCAACAGAAATCACATAGGCTGGATCTAGAAGCCCATGGAGAATAAACCCAGATTGCTTAATGCCTTCAGGACGGTCTGTCGGATCAAGGGAGGGAGAAAAAAAAGTTGAACCCAAGTAAAGAGAGAAATCCCTCCTCGCTAACTCAAAATCTCTGCTTTCAGAATATACCAAAGAACAAGACATCCAACAATGAAATCCCTTTGCTTTTTTGCCCTTTATGGTAAACTGGATTTTTGTGATCATTGGCATGTAATGGGGCATCCAGGAAACCTCTCACAACGGCTTTGGACACGGCGGCTTGGTTTGGGGGCGGGAGGGTAGCCTGCAGTGTGATCACCTCCAGGGCCTGGATCCCACAAGTTCCTGTGAGTGAGACGGGGATATCGTCCAGCGCTTGGTGTATGTTGGGTCCATAGCAATTGTCGCTCCTTTGGGTCTCTAATGGCCTCTCTCCATCTTAATCACTCAAGCCTTTGCTTGATTTGTACCTTTGATAGACCAGTGCTAATGAAAATAACTCAAGGGCCAAACCTAACAAGATCTTTAACATTTTAAAATATTCCTTATGAGAAAACTAATTTCCCTTTGAAAGCATTTTAAAAGGAACTTGATTGCTTTTGTGACCCAAACAACCTGTTAATGGGAAAAAAGAGACAAGCACATCACAGTATGAAAGGGTGAGTGAAAAGTGTTTACTTTGCTAGTTTTTACTCGCAGGCATTTCATGTAGACCACACTGAGTCAGGCCTATGTTTACAAATTTGTGCTCATCTACCCGTGTTCTGGTCAGAGTCCCAGCAAGAAACATGACAATCCCTATGAGGTAATTGAAGAGAGTCTAGTGAAGGGACTGCTTTAAAGTTGTGTGTTGCTCATGTATGTTCCAGAGGCTAGGTTATAAGCAGAGTAGAGTGACACATTTTCCAAATGGCCATTTGACTGTTAGCAGTTCTGATATAAACCCCAACAGATTTTTATGCATGTTACATGAGTTGCCGTGGGAGTATGATGAGCTTGCAGTCTTTTCGGTAGCATAGCAACAATGCCAGGCATGACTGTTCCTCAGTGTCCTCAGCGAAGCCGTGTGTTCACTCTTTCCTGTAATTCAGCAGTGGCTGAGCCAGAGTCTGACTGAGGCCTGGCCTTAACCAGTTGCAAGGCAGGAGGTGCGAAAAACTTGGGGGGTAACTGAACTCAGCTTCACAGCGTTCCTTTCTTGCTGCCTTAAAATTAAAGTGGGCTTAAGGGTTTTTGTTATTATTTATGTCCACTGTCATGGAACATATCTTATGATGTTAAGATAAAAGGCGTCTTCTTATATTTTATTTAAGTTGTTAGCTCCATAAATGATTAAATATTTACTGAGGAAAGAGGGCTGTCCATTGGTATGATTGGGCATTATCTTACAGATAATGTTTTGTTTCCTCCCTTAGACAGTGATTTTCTTTCTCTTTCCCTTTTTCATTTAAAGAGAATAGAGAGAAAGCCGTTCTCTATTCTTTTTTTTTTCTTTTTGTTGAGACATAATGGACATAACACTATATTAGTTTCAGATGTACAATATAATGATTCAATATATGTATGTATTGTGAATGATTACCACAAGTCTACAGTAATTCTATAAAACAGAGCAAACCCAAACCAAACCAAACTAAGACAAAATAAAAACCCTGATACAACAACAACAAACAAGGAACGCTTGGGGATCCTCACTATTTATGCAAACAAAACTTAATATTTCACTAATATCATCTGATACTGCCAAACCCTATGAGGCATTGTTATTCCCGTTTTGCAGATTCAGGAACCCAGGCTTGGAGAAATGAACTCTTCTAGCAAAAACACAGAGGGAGTCAGAGGTGGGACCTGAGCCCAGGCCTGTCGGCCTCCAAAGCCTGTTCTATAAGCCACCTTCTCTCTTTCTGCAGGGACTGTGGTTTGTCACTGTGTACCCAGTGCCCTGCCACCTTAGGCACAGAGGAAATGTCCTTGCTCTGATCTGATCCAGCCTGACAGAGGTAGTCAGTTAGTCTGTAAGACTGTGGAGAGTAAGAGCTTTCTCTCCGTTTCCCTGAGCACTTTATCCTTGGAATTCTTTTCGAGAAGGCAGAATTCCAGGGACCCATTTTAAAACTCAAGAGCTCTGTAGATTTGTATAGACAGCAGTTTTATTTGGGACATAGTTCACACAGCCCACATGACAAGTTGGCGAACGCGAGAAATGAGGGACATCACGCTGAAGGATTTGAGCGAGGTAAGCAGGGAAAGGAAATGGATAAATTTGTTGTTGCCTCAAAGGTTAATGGAAAATATCCGTGCTTTGCTGAGCATAACTCACTGCATAAAAGATGTAGCAAAGTTGCTTAACAAGGTTACTCAGCTCTGGGGAGATTTTTTGATCTATGTTCAATCAAATTCTTTCACCTGAAGTGGCCGGTCGAACCTTGCAAGTGGAGTCAACCAAATTAGTCACTCGATATTCAAGTGCCTGGATTGCACTTTTTTAGGATTTAATTTCTTGTCACTGTCACCACCTGGGAATGACACCTCCTAATTGAGTGTATTCAGTAATGCCCAGAGGCTTCTCTGCTGTAAACCCCAGAGGACACCTGTTTATCTTATTTAGGTTCAGGCTACTTGCTGAAGACAGGCATTCCTGTCAGCAGAAGGAGCCAACTTTGGAAGACAAGGAAGATCCCAGCAGCGTGGGTATCTGTGATCGTTGTATCACCTCCTAGATAAACAAAAAACAAAATATTTTTAAATGCTGAAAACATAAGCATAACATTAAGAATTAAGACCAGTGTTTTGGGTCTCAGCTGCCTTTATGGATTATTATGCCTTGGCCCAATTCTGAGCCACTCAGTATAGTGTTTCTATCCAGAGTCCACGGTCACGAGAAGAGATGGCAAAAATACCTATTCATGGGAATGTGGCATTGCTTGAGGTCAGTCTTCTGGAGATACTTGGACCTCGCTATTTTAAATGTCATTGTAGTGAGTTGAGATGACATGCCTTGCTTGCTTCTTTTTCCGAGTCTGTAATAGCACGTTGACTACACACTACTGTGTTCTAGCGAAAGACTTGTTTTCATAGGATTAGATCCTGGTGAAGCAGCAAAGTTCTTCAACAGTTGTCACCTCCGCCTTGCAGAAGTATTGGCTTTAATTCCAGACCACTCCCTTGGACTGTTGAGGGTGTACTTCACCTGATCTTCCCAACTTCTGTTACTCCCTCACCAATTATTCCTACTCATTGCTGAGATATCAATTACAACTTTGTCTGTGACCCTTTTTCTGCACATACAATTTTTATATTATCCTATTGCCTATAGAATGAAATCTAAAAATCTTAACCCAACACAACCTCGCAGTTATTAGTTCCACACATGTCACTGTTCTGCAGCGAAACCTAGCTCCTTTCTCTCTGTGCAGTGTAATTTTTTTCATGATTTTACTGTCTCCTGAAATTCTTCCCCATCTCATGGACATTCTTGCCATCTCAAAGGCTGTCTTTTTCATGAAATTTTCTCATGCCCTCGAAAAGGTATCATTTATTTCCTTTGAACTTCCGTGGTACTTAGCATCTCTCACGTTAGTTATCTTCACTCTTAATTTTTTTCTTTATTTATCCTATCATCACCCTTTATTTTTATTCTTTATTTATTCTACCTTTATTATTATTTACAAATTTATACAGTGTGGGGCAAAAGTAAGCTTATGGTTGCTCATTAACAAATAATAATACAAGAACGGACTCTGGGTTTCGCAGTTGTCAACTGCAAGCCGACTCTTGCCCCGCCCTGCATTACCTTCTACTTGGGTCACAAGTAGCAGAAGGTTAGGGATCATGTCTTATCTTTCTTTTACATGTAGTAGGATCTCAGTTGAATCGAACTCGTGCTAATAAGGCTGATTTAACTTCGTCTAAGCCAACATTTGATTCATTTCCATCTAGGGAAATGTGAGTGTCGTTGGTCATAATATAGCTCCTATAAGTTCTTTTAATAGTATTTGAAATACTGATGTCCTGTGAATATGATCCATTTCTAATGCTGAAAGGAATTGGGTTAATGCTCATGAGAAAAGGTTACATTTTGCCTGAATTTCCCCCTACTTTTAATTCCCTTTGTCATCTAAAGAATTAACCTATCACAGTATTTAATTACTTTTAACACTCCAAACTACTTGGCATTCCATGAAACTAGTTAAACACTGTGTTTTGTTGAAGATGATAAATAAAGCTAATTTTCATGTAATTTTACATACATTTAATTTGGCAGAAACTAGAAAATAGAGATTGTACCCAGTAGTCTTTTTACATTTAATCTGTTGTTGTTTTAATTACCAACCTTCTCCTGGCATTTCAAGCACTTCCAGAGACTAAACAGACAACTGTGAATTACAATGCTTTGTAACCATACTGAGATTTTACTTAAGACTTGTAGCATTTCAAACAGAATCAAAATAAAATTAATCTTAGAGGCTATCATGTTTCTTTAGGGATGCACAGGACAAGAATTTTGCTAAATGATCGATGGGCTCTTCAATTATATCTAGTTTCTCAGGTTCACATGCCTAAAGTTTATAAAACATCTCAGAACTACTGTAGTAGAATCATAAGTTGGAATTAATCATAAATTCACAGCTGCAGTTCAAAATATTTTTCTGGCAGCTGAAAATCCATAATTCAAGCTTTCTACATAATCTTTTAAATACCTAATATGGTCTATTGTCTTGCACCTGTAGAGACTGAAAAAATTAATAATTATACTGAATTATTAACTTTCTTATCTTCTCTATGATAATATTTTATTTTGCCACTTTTGTTATCCTAGCTCTTTTAGGGCTGTGTAGAATAATTAACTAATTTAAAGGCTAAACAGAAAGAAAAAGCCTCTTCATTTTTTGGCATAGACTAGATATAATTTTTTAGGACAAAGCAAACTCTCTGAACCATAACTTGACACTATGTGTGTATATGTTTGAGTGTGTATGTGTATTTAACATCAAGGAAAAGACGATTATATCTATTCTATTCCTGATGTTGTTAGAAATAGTGAATTTGCCAGCATAGTGCAACTTTGAGGTGTTACCATAACAGGCTTTTTATAAGCATGATACATCTAGCTCTCCAAAATAGCCATTCTAACAGGTGTGAGGGTATATCTCATGGTGGTTTTCATTTGCAGTTCCTTGAGGATTAGTGATGCTGAGCATCTTTTCAGCCAGCTGTTGGATAAATAAATATCTTAAAAGGTACTTGTTTAAAATCAGCTATTTACCTCAATTTTATAAAGTGGTAAAAATACATAATTGACAATGTTTTAATTTATTATCTTATGAGAAAACTAATCTTTTAAAGCATTTTTTGACCATTTTTTGTGACCCAAACCAACCCATTAATGGGAAAAACTCATGTATTGGAGACAAGCATTTCACAGAATGAGGGGTGGGTGAAAAGTGTTCATATAGACCACACTGGGTCAGTTCTATGTTTACAAATTTATGCTTATCCATATTTTTTGGCCAGAGTCCTAGCAAGAAACAGATGACACTCCCTACAGGGTAATCACAGAGTTTAGCGAAGGGGCTGCTTTAGAATAGCTGAAGATAAATAATTAGAAACACTGAAGCATTTTGTTAATGGTGATGTGGGAAACCATCACCAGCTTCGGTCTGATGGAGCAGCAAAGGGGACCGGAGCTGTGCAGGAGAAGGGCTCCAACAGAGGAGATAAGCAGCGGTTGTCTGCCGTGCTGGCACAGGGGGAGTCAGGAGTCTCAGCGCTGCCTTTCCCACAGCGCTCCACTATCGCTGTTGTCTTACACTGGCCAAACCCCGCGAGAAGCCAGAGGCAGGGGAATTGGTTGCTGTGATCCTCAGGGGAGAGCCGCCTGGGGTACAGAATATGGTGGCAATGGTAGAGCGTGGGTCTGGAAGGGCAAATGGAAGTGCCAGCACACCTACTTACATTGTCATGTCTTTTAAATGTTGGCAGTGAACTTGTTCATCCACATAAGTTGGAAGAAAACCTGGCACACTATCTCAAAACCTTAGAAATACCAATTTTAAGAATGCATTATAAGAAAATGTCATAAACATGCAATATGGCTTAGCTACAAGAACATTCTTCAAACTAGTATCTATAATAGTATCAAATTTGAAGTTATCTATATGCCTTAAAGCAAGAAATTGATTAAAGTTGTTTACTAATATAGGAAAGTAAAGTCATATAAAATGATGTTGAAGTATTTCTTATGACCTGGACCTATATTGCATCATAGCTTTTTATAAAATAGAATTAAGGTATGACCTAATTTTTTAATATAAAGAAACAACATATATGTATGTAAAGCAAAAGGTTAGAAGGATAGTCATTAAAAATAGTGGTTTTCCTGGTCGATTATACATCATTTTTGAAAATAAACATAATGGTTTATCCTTAATTCCACTGTTTGAGGCCAAGCTCCATGTATTATTTATGTTTATCCTCAGTGCCTAACATGGTGCTCATCTGCAACAATGAATATTTGTGGAATGAACAAATGAATGAATAGAATCTTGTTGTTTATAGGTGATAAAAAGCAAGATCCAGAGATATTGAATTTCTCAGAGTCACTTACTTGAAAATTTGGAATGAGAACACAGAACCCCCGGTATTGTGCTTGCTCCACTGCATTAAAAGGCAAATACTACTGGGAATATTGAGTCAATAGCCAGCATCAATTCTAATTTTCACATGGAGTTGTATACTCTGCAACAAAGTTAATCATTCACCACTTCCTATTTATCAGCTCATTGAAATTTGGAACACAGCGGAATTGCAAAGCCTGAATTGCTTGTCATGGACGAGGCGGCTCTCTTCCCACGAGGTTGCTCTCCCACTTAAATTATAATTCATATGCTGTGCTTTCTCGATTTAGGCTTCATGGAATGTCAAACATTTTTTATCATAGGTTGCATAATGCGGCCCACTTATGGAATGGCAGTGGGTATAATAATCCTTCTCAAAAGGCTGGTCCCACAGAGGGGAGGGTGCTGTCATGACACTGTGATGAAAGCTAATTATGTTCCCCTTCCTTAATCCTTCTCCCATCATGCCAAAGAATGGCTCTCAGGAGACTGCCAGCTGGGCTACTCTCGTCCTTCACTCAGGCTCTGTCAAGAACTTTATTTACCAAGCAATGGAAAGTATCTTTCCTCCTGCCTCAGGGCTTCTGCTTATAAATCGGACAGCCTTTACTTTATCAAAGAAATTGCGACAATTTAGAAACTGTAGCCTTCCTTACTGTGGGTGAATATCAAATTTTAGATATAGAAGGATCTCTTTAATGCCAAATTTAAAAAGAATTTAAGGCCAAATTAGAGAAGATTTATACTTTTGAAAGGCCATTAGTGTTATAATGACCACTGTGGCATTCTTTCAGCAGAATTTCCATGTGTTTGAATTTTCACTGGACACCATTATTATTTTAAGCCATTAGTGGGTATACAAACCACATGCAGTCAGAATATGGAAATATATATATTCATATATATGCCATTGGGGGACCGTGTATAAAATTCCAACCCTCATTAACTTTATGCAAGGATTTCTGATAGATGAGGTGGTTGGCAAAGTAACGCAGGGGCACGCATCTCTGAGGCTGATGAATCTCATCAAATCACAGAGCCAGCGCCACTAAGGGTTTGATGGGTCCTTTCCAAATAGCAGCAGACATATGCCCTTATAGACCATGAGCTTACCTTGTCTTTGTGTTTGGCTGTTCTCCTGCTTTTCTTGGTATAAAGCAGGGGTTCCATGTCCTGGTTGCACAGTAGAAATATGTGCACATTATAAATATCTGAAGGATCTTTTAAAAAAGTCTGAGACTGGTCCTATCCTAGCTCAATCAAATTAAAATATCCAGGGGTGAGATCCAGGCATGGGCACTTTTAAAACTCTCCTTAGGCTATTCCATTGTGCTTTAAAGCCAAATCCAAGCTAAATTTTGACTTGTAGTCACGTTAGGGGGCTGACAGTCTCCAGAAATGCATTCAAAACATCATAACATTGACCTTCTACTGTCAATAGGCTACCAAAATGGTTATAAATTGTGTTCTTTTACTTCAGCACCCTCCCTGCTCACCACTGCAAACTCCCTCCCAAGGCACAGTTTCCAAACAACTACAAAATGCCAGTTTAACTGAAAGGTCAAATCAAAGTAATACCAGGGTGAGCAGATGAGCCTGAGTCTATGCTCAGGATAGCCTCTGGCTGGAAACGCCTAAACGCGCAAACATGACCAGAGGGAGAAAGATGGCCCAAAAGAACTATTCTAGGCAGACAATAGTCTTTCCTCAATTCTAGTGGGTCTGATTTCAGTTTAGTCTCATTGTCAGGGCTGTCCATGTGTGTTTCTCCTGTTGCAGCACGGAGTCTTTTCACTGGTTTTTCTGACTAATTAGTTGTGTCTTCCCCAGAATTTGAACTCATCAAGGTGACGCTACTAGGAAAAATCTTATATACCTTGAACCAGTTAATATGGAAAGAAAGTCTTTACATGATCAAATAAAGCCTTTCCTCTCAGCTATCCACCTAAACACCTGGTCCACATTACTCTGTGAAAGTTGGCTGGTCAGGCCAGGGCCCATCCCTCAGGCCTGTGATGTCGGGTGACCTGCAGGGCAAGTAATTGGGTTGCTCCTTCCTGTTTAAGATTTCAGTACTTGTGCTGACGAGAGAAGACAAATATTAAATATAGCAGCTAGGGTAAAACCTCCATTTGTTCCAGTAGGTTTTTTTCATTCCCTACTGGACCGTCTTGTAAATTGGCAGTTATAAGTAATCACAAAGAGCCCCCTCAAGGTTGGCAGGCATGATGAGTAAGTAACATAGTGACATATCATCGGCAGTGCAGCAATCTCTCGGCTGTCCCCCTGAGATAGGAAAAAAACCTCTCCACCTTTATCAGCTCAGTTCTTCTTCCCTGTGAGTCTTGAACTTTACTTTGATTTAATCTCATAGCAGCTTCTGTTTTCTTGCTCTACAAAAAGTCAAAGCTATTTAAGAGGAAATGGAGTAAACTGGCATACCTATTGATTCCATCCTAATAGGTAAATTTACTGGCTGAGGAGAAACACAATCTACCAGGATGGAAACAACCACTAATGAGCAACCACTGGACAGATTAGCAATTCAAGGTTGGTTTAGGTTATGGCCATCAAATTTGACAAGCCAGAGATAAATCTACCAATTCATCATTGATGAAAAAAACCCAACTGTTTTATAGAGTCATT
This sequence comes from Mormoops blainvillei, assembly GCA_004026545.1. Classification (NCBI taxonomy): domain Eukaryota; kingdom Metazoa; phylum Chordata; class Mammalia; order Chiroptera; family Mormoopidae; genus Mormoops; species Mormoops blainvillei. Next base: position 119,517 of record PVJD01004348.1, read on the forward strand.
GTATTGATAAAGTTGAGTCCACTTTATCTGATTTAAATTTAAAAAGATAAATTTTAAATTTAGAAGAATATATGTATTATTTATTTGTATTTATTTCATTTTGTTCTATTTTGTCTATGGCCTCAAAGGTAAATAATATCGATTTTAATCTGGCCTTTCACACAGTTCACTTCCTGCATGTCAGGCACTAAATAACTGATTTTCTAGGCTATTAAAAAAGAAAATTTAAATTGATGAGGACCTTGGCTTGGGAATATTATAATTCAAATATTTTTTGAATACCTATTGGTCCTGATGATATTTTGTTTGTTTTGAGTTATCATTATGGCTATATTTCTGGAACTAAATTCAATGATAAATTCTTTACTGGCCTCCCAGAAAAGTCTATATAATTTTCATGTACCTAGATTATAATAGACTTTAAAAGCAATATGGATTAAAAGGCAAGAATTCTTGACCTTTTATTAAAAAGAGCTATAATACATTATTACATCTATAATATTGTTAGAACCCTTAATCCAGTGATTATTCACTGCTTGTGGGTGAGTGAACCATACTTCTTTAGAAATATTGTGATTTATCACCTTAATAGGAATTTTAATATTTTAGAAATAAGATGGGCTATAACCTCAGGACTCTTTTCTGCGGTTGTCAGAATGGTTATTCACCTGGGAAGTTTATATAATGAACAATTAGCAGGATATGTCCAATGAATGACGTTCTACAGCAGCCTGGATTGTGCTATCATTTTTCTTAGAAATCTCTCCAGGCATTAGGTTACTATGGAATAATGACCAATGATCCATTACTTTTAAAATGTAACAGACCCAGATCCATCTCAGCCTATGCCTTTCTCCTTGTTTTGAGACACATATAACCTGATATCTCCAGCTACTGGATTTTTTCATGAACCTCATCTCCTTATGGTGTTCTTGCCCTTCAACAGCCCATCACCAACTCTTGGGTCCACAATGGAAAGTGGAAGACCCATGCCAAGGTTATGGACCAGGCATAGATTTGGCTTATGACAAAGAAGGAATGAAATTCTCAGGAAAAACTATTGTGTTTCTCAAAGATTATTTAAACATCAATTATAAACAGGCCTGTTAAGGGAAATTATATATTTTATTGAGTGGTGAGCTCTCTGTGAAAGAGTGAACCAAGAGTGTCATTGTCTATTTAGTTCATATTCTCGACGTCATTTGGGACGTAGGTCTGGATTGGTAGTGGATAAGTATGTCGGAATTTCTAGGATCAAGACTTAGTGCATCTAAACCTTGCATGGCCAAGAACAAAAGGTATCAGCTTTACTGACATTTGAAAGAACAGTCATAGCAATATCTTCTAGGCATTGACCTGCAGCAGTAGCTTGTTGAAAACTGAAGTTGGAAATAATGGCGTTTTTCGTAATGTTTTGTTCCTTCCCTTCTGGTAACAGTTTTCCCTTCTTTGGGGGAGCTGTAGTTCCTTTTACTTAACCAATTGCTCTAAATCTAAGTTATCCTCTTGGTCACAGGAATGGTGTCATAAACCAAGTTGGAGTACTTAGAGCACTTGTTTATTTTTGATTTTGTTTCCTGTGTGTTAGATGTCACATGCCCCCACCCCCTGCCCCAAATCTTTGCTATGATCATGTCAAAGACCTTTTCCCATATTTTTTCCTATGAGTTTTATGGCTTCAGGTCTTACATTTAAGCCTTTAATTTCAGTATTAATTTTTGTGAATGGTATAATACAAAGGTCTTGTTTTATTCTCTTACATGTGAATATCCAATTTTCCCAACACCATTTATTAAAGAGACTGTGTTTTCTCCATGGAGTGTTCTTATCTCCCTTGTCAAATATTAGTTTGCCATATGTGCATGGGTTTATTTCTGGGCTCTCAGTTCTGTTCCATTGCTCCATGAGTCTTTTTTTGTGCCAATACCATACTGTCTTGATTACTATAGATTTATAATATAGCTCAAAATTAGGAAGTATGATGCTTCCAGTTTCGTTCCACTTTCTCAGGGTTGCCCTGGCTATTTGGGGTCTTTTGTGGTATCCGTTATATATTTTTAAAACGTCAGGGCAAATAATTACTCTCCCCGAGATTAATACGCTCAAACTAAAAGTGCTTTATTCTGAATATTTTTTCTTAGCAATGAAAATAATTTTATCTTATGAAAACAAATTTTGATTAAAATGTTAAAATACTTTAATTGTAAGTATTAAATATACTTTTTGTTAACAAAAATAAAATAGCCAATATATCGAAGTAAGGAGTTATGCAGACAATTTAATCTTTTCCATTCCTATCTTATTTATTTAAAGACTGAAAAATCAAGAGAAAATATATTCTGCTTTTTTTCTCTCACAAAGAGTTTCTGTATTTATTAGATAATATCTCAAAAAGAAATATTCATTTTCTAACTGCAGAAACCATTACGACTATCACAAGCGAGATTATCTTCGGTAGCACCTGGTGTACTCAGAACTCCAGTGTTTTCATGTGAGGTCACTTGGAGAGGTAGTCTTTAAAACTTCACCAGCCATCTGAAATTCACTGTGGTGGGTATCATAGACCCTACTTATAACAGCCCTGTGTCACCTGTGGTTTGTCGCTGTGGGAGAATACCTGGCTATCTCACTGATTGGAACTGAGATTTTGGAGACATTAGCAAAGGCTAAATTGCAAAACAAGAGGACTGAGGTCTCTGCAGCCTGACAGGGTAAGGTGTGTGAACACAGGAACAAGCAATAGGAGACTTGTTTTGGATGTGAATCAAAGCTAGGTAAATTTGGTGTAGGCAGGAAAAGAAGGCACCATGAGCATGCTATTGGGAAAAGGTCAGACTGAGAGGAGTCCCAGGTATTTGGTCAATTAGATATAGCTACAGGCCCAGGAAGCAGATTTGGAATGTTGGGAAGATCCAGGAGCCACTATCAGGGACCTGGTCATAGGAGTATTGGGATATAGCAACCAGGAATCTAGACTTCTGGTAGACCTGAATCCCAGATGGGAAATTTCATCATTGGAAGGACTGTGCTTAGTGTCAGAATGTGGGCAACATAAGAGTTACATCATCGGGATCTTGGTTACTGGTCAGGAAGCTCATATGGCACTGGAATAGGAGGAAGGGCTCAGTCTCAGGGACTCAGCCACCCCAAAACTGCTGTGCACTTCCTATGCTCTAAAGCAGATATTGGATTATTCCAAACTTTGACCAAAAATACTATCACTGATACTACTGGGGACTTTCTATGTTCTGCACACAGTTCTTCACATGTATCACCTCACTTAAATCTCCCAACAATCCTATGAGGTAGTTTCTACCTTGATCTACATTTTATGGAAATATAAGTCAAAGCAAAATAACTTGCCCACAGCCATTTAACCAGGAAGTGGTGAAGCTCAGGTTGTAACCAGGCAATCTGGTTTCAGAACCTGTGGTCATAACCACTTTGACATTGGGTGATGACAGAACTGTGTACCCTGTCAATGTCAAGCCCTGTCCCATGCTGGGATTTCTGGGAGGCAGAATCTTTATTTCTTTCTTTTTTATTTTACTCGACTTTTTTTTTTTTAATTGTTGATCAAGTACAGTTGTCTACATTTTCCCACTACCACATTCCCTGACCCCAGCCAATCCCACCTCCCACCCTCAGTCCTTTCCCCCTTTGGCTTTGTCCACAGGTCCTTCATGCATGTTCCTTGACAACCCTTCCCCTTATTTCTCCCTGGGAAGCAGAATCTGAGATGGAGTTTAGCAGGCAAGATGTTTATTGGGGAGTGTCATTGAGGTACACAACTGTAGGAAACGGAGCAGGATTGGGCAGAAGGAGACGGCCACCCAGGGGGAGCTCTGAAGAGAAGTGGCCTGAGAGAGTCGTCCCCTGTTGGACTGAAATGGCCTGGGCTACCTCAGGAAGGGCGTGATCTTGAGCAAGACAGCCCTCTGTGGCTGAGGCCTTTATGAGGGAGCTGGCAGTTAAGGCTGCCTACCTGTTTTACACTGTATTCCCAGGGTGATCATTAATAGCTCCCCCTTTTAGTTTTAAAAGTAACCTAGTTAGATATAAATTATTTTGCCTTCCTGATGCTCTTAAGTTTCTCCTGTTCCTCTACTAATAATCTTTTGTTAATTTAGTTACTGGGAAAAAATATTTTTATAGAAATAAAGGCTCTGACTTTGTTTATAAAATCTTTCAAATATAAACATCATTTATTTGTTGTAAGCATGCCAGCTGACAGAAAAATGCAAATGAAAACCACAATTAAATACCATTTCTTTTCTTTTCTTTCTTTTTTTTTTTTTATCATTTCTTATACTGATAATATTCATGGGATAGTACTACCTATTACTAAGGTTAAAGTTTCCTTTAGTTTTAGAAAGTATAATGTAAAGATGATTCTGGAATTCCTTAACACTGAATGCCTAAGTAGAATAAGGTCCACTGTGACACTTTCATAGAAATTTTCTTTTAAAACTAAAATGAGTGAAATACCTTCAGTCTTCTTACATTGTACATATTCAAATGAAATAACTTCAGTGTGAACATGTGAACTTTGCTAAGGCATCATCTTTACAACATACCCCTTACCCTGGAACCAACATAGCTTTGCCAATTTTTATCAATTATTTTTGTGAATTCAAGGTGCTGTCCCCTATGACCTGAGAAGGAAGGCCTTATATCCTTCTGCTATGGCCCCCTGATTAGATTCCTTTTCTCACAAACCATCAGGAAGGGGTGCCTGGCTTTCAAAGGCCAATCACCACTGCCCTTGCAATCACTTTACTTCCCTGATAATGCTCCCTGCAGTGCTCAGGCCCTGTCTGTCTCATGGTCCCTGCTACCTACTGACACCCATGGGGGCATGTGGGGTTGCCCCGCCCCTTGCAGGGCTGGGCTCAGGTGCAGCATCAGTTGCGTTTCGGGCTTCTTCCAGACAGCTCTGCAGTTTGCATACCTTGGACATAGTGGATCACATCTAATCCTCAGGGTGGGGCCAAGGACACACCGTAGATTTTCTCTCTTCCCTTCTCTGTCTCTCTCAAGTCTGTCTAGGTATCTAAACATAAAATATCATACATATAAACTTACTAAACTCCAGATGCCTGGAGGATCACTGGTTCATGAATTTATAAGATGTGAAGATAATATTTCCAAAAAGTTAAGTAGATAAATCTCTTAGTAGGCACATGTTAAAGATTCAGAGATCTATTGAACTTATAAATGATGCAGATGACAAAGTTGATCACACACATGAACACATGTATGTGTGCAGAAAATGATTGATTTAATCAGAATGCTAACTTGGAGTCAAAGCTGGTTAATATCCTACAGGACCATCCAATGATCACCTTTGGGTTATCTTATCTTTTTAATGCACAGAGATCATCTTTTGCCTCTGCTGGACAAAAATAATTTGCAATTTATGCATTTTCTACAAGACAACATGTAAGTTTTCACAATCTGAACCCTATTAACTAGTAAACAGTAATTCAAATAAAGTTACATTTTGTGGGGAGTAAAATAACTCTCAGGGAATCAGTTACCCCTGAAGTGGACTTGTTAGATAATGCATTGGTGTGATTTTGAAAGAGTTTGCTATAGTATTCTTGCCTTATTTTCAAATTTTGCATAATTTTTCCTGACATAGGTATACCATAATGTTACTTTGATTTCCAATTTAAGCTGAACTGAATCCTCACACATGCAAGTCAAGATGCTCATAAATACAGTTTGCATTTAGTAATATTACTCTTAGTTTACCTTAGCCTGTGCTCTTTTTCTTCCATGTCAGCACCTTCTTCATTAGCTCTTATCCTTTTTTTAAAAAAAAGTGTTTTTGTAGTTATGTCTTTACATGTACTTAAGTTTGTTGTAAAAGGCTGTTGGGTATAAACAATTAGAAAATAAAAACTTACATATTATATCAAATACCATTAAATTATAAATTTATAATGCTAACTTGGTAAAAATGACTTTTAGTGTGAACATGTCTATGATTAATGTAAATTTTTATAAATATAAAGTGATTTAAAAAATTAAATCAAATAATTAAAAAATATCAATTGCTTAAAACATTTAGTGATGATGAGATTGGCATTGAACTCTTACAAACCTGTATTTAAATTCTACTCTTATTTTGTTAGTTATCTGACCTGAAGCAATATACTTAAACTGAGATTTATTGCCTTATTTGAATGTAACCAGGTATTATGGGCTGAATTGTGTCCCCTCAAAAATTCATATGTTGAAGTCCTAACATCTACTACCAGTGAATGTGACCGTATTTGAAAATAGGGTCTTTAAAGAGGTTTAGTGAAAATGAGGTCATTAGTGTGGGCCTTAATCCAATGTGACTGGTGTTCTTGTAAGAAGGGGAGATTTTAACATAGACATGGGAGAGAAGATGATATGAAAAGGCAGGGAGAAGAGGTGATCTACAAACAGACCCTGGGATGGACCCTTTCCCTGTGGTCCTCAGAAGGAACCAACTCTGCCAACACCTTGATCTCAGATTTCTAGCCTCCAGAACTGTAAAAAGAAGGTCTGTTTAAGTCATCCCATACTTGGTTATGCTAGTCCTAGTAAACTAACCCACCAGGGCTGATATTCAGCTGGTAACAACTTCCAGGACATACAAGTAGTTATGATCTGGTCTGTGCTGGTAAAGTGATGGCTGTGGTATGGTAGTTAACATTTTGAATACAGTTGACCCTTTAACAATGCAGTTTTGAGCTACACAGGCCCATGTACATGTGGATTTTTCAGCTGGCCCTCACGGTTCAAACCTTATTGTTCAAGGGTCAGGTGATGTTTGGGAATCTGAGTATGTGGAAGTCTGACTTGAATTATACTGAGATTATTTTACTTCCTGCGTGGTAGGTGCCCCAATTCCTGCACTGCTCACGAGCAAACTATTATCCCCGATAACGCCTGTCACGTAGAGCCTTGCAGAGTGCCAGGGATAGTGTCTATGGTATAATAGGCATGCAAATAAATTGTAATATTATTTAAATTTTATTATTAAGCTTGGGTTACACTTGCCAATATAGATTTAGGCCAAATAACACATCTTTTACAAAGTGAACAGTTAAGGAAATTAAATTTGTAGAGTATGGTGAAGTGGTGTTACACAGAAATGGAAGAATTGGAGAAAGATGGCAGTATTTGATAAACCATTAGTCAACTTTTTTGTTCTTCTTTTTTTCTTTTTAGAAAAAAAATAGTAGTATTAATACCACAAGAAAGGCCATCTTTGAAAATTTTAACTCTGTGCCTCTATGCAAAAATTTCAAGAGTAATGATTTAAAATAACAATAACCCAGCTCTCCTGAGACTAGATCTTCTTTCGTGAGAATATTATGAGCCCCAGTAGCTCATAATGGGAACAAGTTGATTCACATTACATCTTTGGCAAGATCATTTGTTTGTGAAAAACTTCCCCAATTCTACATATGAATAACCACGTGGCGCATAACATATTCATTCATTAGTGTCTTGAAGCGCTTTCTGTACTTTAATTAAAAATTGAGTATTTTATAAATGCACACTTTGTGCATATAAACATTAAAAATAATGTAATTGTATGTGATGTAATATAATTGAAATTATGAAGATTTTCCACTCTAAGTGCAGAAGGGAATATAAGAGCTTGCTGATCATATTTGATATGGCAGTAGCTTTTGCCAACTGGCTTTACTCCAGAACTATTACTTGTTAATGTCCTAAAAGCTACTATTATTACTGTCCAATAACAGAACACTCTGCAGTGATCTGAAGTATCTAAATGGAACTGAGGAAAACACATTGCCTTCACATTTTAACTATTTTATTTTTTATTCAGGAGGAAAATGAACTGAACCAAGTAATAATTATTACTTATTTAAATATATCTTAAAGGCTATGAAGACATTGACAATCAAGGGCAGTACTTGCTCTTGAAGAAAGTTTGCAATTGACTTTTCCTGTGAGAAGAAATGGACTAAATCTTAAGTTACTTTTTACATTAATCCACATTTTTGGTCACATATTTAGTTTTTCAAAGAGTTTTGTCTCATTATTCATATTTCCATATGTCTCATCTATGAGTTAAGTCTTTAGATAGAGTCCACTCCTGTTTAGTACCTTTCTTTGCACTGAAACTCACTTACTGAGAAGAATAATTGTTCTTAAAGTCTTCAGAGTTATTTTAGGAAGGCACAAATTAAATGTGAAATATTCATTATAATGGAACCATTTTAAACATATCTCTTTGGTGGTTGTTTTGCTGCAGAGAATGTCTACTGTTATCTTCTAAGAGGTTCACATTTGACCATTTTAAAGAATTTCAGATGATTCATAGTGTTGACCGTAATTTACCTAATTTTTTTTTTTTTGCAAGAGCCCATTAACATCTTTGCCTCCTAAATATCTATTTTATTAAACCTAGGTCCAGTGTCTACCATATCATGGCAGCATTTTGTGGAAAAATCACAGAAAGTTAAACTTGCTTATCTATTGCCGATTTGATATTCAGTGGAGTTATATTAAAACCTGTCTTCAATGACTGCTTTCTCAGGGGTCATAGATATCAGCTTTTGTAGTGCACATCATTGGATATTTTTCTTATATTATTTGATAAAGTGATATATTTTTAGATCAGGGAGATAAGTTAAGATACAGCTTACTGAGGCCAATTTGATCAGATTGCAAAAGGTAATTCAAATACCCTATATATATTTTTTCAAAGTGGTTGTTGTACTTTGACTAAACATCAGGAAACTGTATTTATCCAATAATGCACAGCAGGGACAGGATAGAATGTACATAGTACTAACAGTGGTGAGAAAAATAAAAAATATCCATGAGTGATAGCATCATATTAAATGGAAAAAAGTACATATTGATTTAGTGAGTCTATAATATAGCATCAATTTTATACATATTAAAGAAATATAGAAATATTTCTTAAAACTATTAAAAATATGTAATGATCATGGAACTAATAGTTCTTCCAGTTGCCGTAGGGCTCAGAAGTATTTTGAATTTATCTGGTCTTTCTTGTCTGTATCATTTGTATTCTATTTATCCATAATGAGGAAAGAAAATCCTTAAATGTGTGGGCCCGCTTTTGAGTTACAATGCAGATACTTACCATGCTTAAATATTCAGCAGGTATTTTTTAAAGGTAGGAAAATGATGGGAATTCCTTCATTTATTTTTGAATTTTAAATGAAGTCTTAGTTCCGGCTGCACAGCTAAGATACAGTCAACTCCATCATTGAAGTGGAAATTGTTACTTAACATCCTGATTCTAAGTCCATGTGAAACAAACAAAAATTTTTATCTTTTAGTGTCCAAACAATATGGAGAAAAATTACTTCCTCCTTGGAGCCAAACGCTTTAAAATTCTATTTATTTTTCTAATTACTGTTAGGGGACTGGTAAAAGAAATGATGACATATTATTGCAATGGATTGTTCCATAACTCATTAAAAATAATGCAGTAGATCCATATTTCCAGAATGAAAGCAAATGGTAGACTAATATGTATTATATAATATTAATTCTTTAAACAAAGTTTAAAAATATTCCCCTTTGTATGTCTTTTATCTTTGTGTATGCTAACAGTTTGATAGGAGGAAATCTAGAAAGACTCAATGAAAAGCAGAGAAGCTTTTACTTTTATATTCTTATGCAATGTTTAATTTTTTATTCATGTTGATATTTTACCTTTATAATTAAAAAAATTAATTAGATTATTTAAAAGATTAGTTGGTTTTCTTAGACCTTGCCTTTTAAATGTTGTACCCTAGGGTGGGAGGTGTAAAATAACAGAAACTCAAACAGGTTTGTGCAAAACACAGATTTTTTTCTTTTTTTAGCTTTCATCTTTTTTTCTGTTGCTCTCTGTGAACTGGCTTTATTCTAACTTTACAGTGTTGTGAAGGACACAGATGCTATCAGCATTTAAGCTCACATTCTCATGGCTTTACCATTAGGCACCCATGACTTTACCATTAGGCACTCAAAGGGCACTTCTCCCCAGTCAGAAGAAGGAGCTTCAATGATCTCAACTTGTGTTATTTGCAAAAGCCCTGGGTCAATCCCTAATGTATGGAGTGATGTTTGCAGACATGAGTGAAGTGATTGTTCTAAGATGCAAGGCTGACTCTTATGTCAAAGGAAATACAACCAAAGGAAAAGAAGGAAGTTTGTTTTCCAAATATGGGGGAGGTGCTACGCAGGCAAAACCCATAACACACAAGAGTTAGGAAATATATTTAAGTACTATTTGATTAATGAAGTGTAATCATTCGGATGTGTTAGTAAATCAATAGTAGCTTTTGTCATACTTTTTCTCAAACATTAGACACTAAAAACATAAGTTTCTTTTGTAGGAGAGGGGTAAACGATTTTATTAACATTTAAAATTTTTTCCATGTGTGCAAAGTTGAGACCATTGGTTAAGGTTGGAGCCAGATTATTGGCAGTATTAATGGTCATGGGGGAAGATTTTGGTAGTAGAAAGTGAAGAGGTTGGAAACAGCCGACTGTGGAGGCAGAGAAGAGGGAAGAGTAAAAATTGTATTGTACCAAATGTCCTGGTAATTATTTTAAAGCTTCACAATGAAATAGGAGTGTCCACATATATGACAGTCAAGAATCGAACACAGTAACAAATATTTTGTCCTTCTGCTTTGTAGTTTACTCGATATACCTATGCAGAAATAACCCATCTTTTATTATTATTCATTTAAAGAGGGTTACTACGTAAAAGAGAGTGTGAGAGTGCCAAATCTAGGGAGAAGTGAGCAGATTAGGGAAACAGGTGTAGACTTTTGTATTTGGGTTTGGTTTCTGAGGAGCATTCTCTGTAGCAAATACTTGATGGTACAATAAAAATGTTTTTAGCAGAACATCACTGAGAAATCCCCACTGGCCTCCAAGGATGAGAAACAGTGATTTAATAGTGCCACTGTTGTTGGTCAGATAGTGAATATATCTGCAGCTGGGAGTAAACTGAGGTGCTTAGAGAAGTGGAAATGGTCAGCTATTACATTTGAAAAATCTTTTTCACTTTAAAAAACATCACCCATCATGAACAACACAATCCTATTTTTGAACACCTATTTGATGTAGCTCTAAGGTTTCTGGATGATTTTAAATTGGCTTTTGCTTCCAACAAGGAAATTCATTAAGGGAGAATATGACATCAGTCCCTGCTTCCTAATTTAACTTAATGAATACCTAGGCCATATAAATCACAGTTAATTCAATGCTTAATGTTTGTTGGCTCAAAGGAAAAGCAGTGCGTTGGAGCACATTATGATAAAGGATGTTTCTTGGGACTGCCCAGTCTGAACTTTAGAGTCTTCCTCCAAAATGGCAGGTTCTGCCTTTTCTTGACAAATTTTTGAAGGAACTGTTTTGTTTTTTTTCCCCCCACAGGATGTTAGAAAATCACATCGAGAAATTTCTTTTACATTTACATATTTACATTAAATTACATATGTGAAAATACTTAAAACTAAACATCTTGAGCAAGTTGGGTTTATACCAGGAATATAAGGATTTTTTAGCATTAGAAAATCTTTTAATGTAATTAACCAAAATACAAAGAAAAAATATATAACCGCATCAAATAGAAGAGGTATCTGATAAAATTCTCCACATCTGTTCAAAAGAAAAACTCAGAGGAAACTAGAAATAGAAAAATAGGAATAGTCTATATTCCTACCAAATACCAAGACTAAACATCATATTTATCGTTAGGAGTGTTCCAATTCACGTCGAGAACAGTGAAAGGATGCTCACTATCTAGCCACGAAGCAAATGATACTGGAAGCTTTAACGAGCTCAATAGGTTGGGAATAGAAAATAAAAGGTGTAATGATATTAAGAAAAATACAGTTTTCACTCTTTACAGATAAAAAAGATGATCTATCTAGAAAATCCGTGAAAATCTATAGGCAAATCACTGAAACTACAAGAGAGTTCAACACAACTATTGATTGCAAGTAAGTATATGAAGTCAATTGCAATTTTGTATATCAGCAAATATTTTAAAAAATTGAAAATTTAGTTTTGAAAAGAGAAAATATACCTAGGAAAATCTAACAAATATGGTTTTAGCTTTTTATAGGGAAAATTATAAAACTCTATAAAAAGCTATGTTAAAATACCTGAGTAAAGTTTACAGTTTGGAAAACTCAAAGGAACAAATATATCACCAAGCTTCTAATTAACTTTAATTTTTATTACAACCCCACATAAAGTTCTAGCAGTGTTTTTTGTAATTTTATATGAAACTTTAAAAGCTGATTAAAAAATTCTCTGTATCAGTAGAGGGTCAATATAATCCTAAAATTTTAAGGAATACAGACAGTATAGGTTCACCTTAGCAGACATGAGGACTTGTGATGAAGGTATAAAAATATAAAAAGTGACAAACTGATGAAGAGTTTAAATACTAAAGTAATGCAACAGAGAGCTAAGAATGAGATTCATTTCTATGAAGACACTTTGTAGAGGTGTCATTACAATTTCAGGAAGGACAGGTCTATTTAATACATGGTGCTGGGACAATCAGGACACTAAAATTAAATGCCTATATCACAGTATGCATATATGCATTTTAGACAGACTAAAAAGCCTGAATGTGAAAAAGCAAAACTTTAAAACATTTAGCAAAAATATTGGAGAAAATCATTACAATTTCAGCATAGTGGAGCTTTTCTTAAATAAGATGCAAAAAAACACAAACTAAGAGTTAAACAAATTGATAATTTGATTAATATGATCCTATTAACTAACATCACCCCAATAAATTTAATAAAATTTTTTTAAATGTAAAAAAATAAATAAAATAATTAAAATGATAAATTCCTGCATTTCCAAAGATACTATAATCAAAGATAAGTCATATCTTGAAGACAAAATATTTCCAACAAAAGATTAGTATCCAGAATATTTAAAGAACCAAAACTCAATAAGAAAAGAAACATCATGCACAATTCATAGATGAGTAAGCCCAAACTGGCAACGGCTGAAATATCTCATACTCATCAGATTGAAATATTTTTAAAACCTGAAAACACCAAATGCTGTTGAAGATGTGGAGAAGCAGGAAGTCTCATACAGAGCATAAAGGTGAGAGTATTAACTAAGTACAACCATTTTGGAAAATAATCAGATTTATAAGATGCTCAAGCTTCCGACCCAGAAATTTACCTTCTAGTTACCTATGCATAAGAAAATACATGGCAAGAATCTACACTGAAGCATTTTTTTTGAGATAAACAAAACTTAAGTATTCATCAATTAGATAATAGATAAATAAGTTGTGGTATTTTCATGTAGTAGAATACTTTTCAGCAGTTAAAATGAATGAATGGCGCCATGTGAACAGCACCGCTATGTATATGCCCTATATGTATCAATATTGACAGTGCTCACAAAGAACAGAGAAAAATGCAAGTGGAGAAATAATAGGTAATGTTGATACCATCATAAAGTTTAAAAATATGTATAATAATGCAAGATATTGTTTATAGATACATGTGCATATAGCAAAATTGCAAAAATATGCATGAAAATAATAAATACCAAACAGGGTAGAGGTTATGCTTGGGGAAAGAAAAAGAGGAATGGAAGATAGAAGAGGTATACAGGAGACTTTATCTCAAATGTCTAATTTCCTAAAAACTCTAAGGTAAATATAATAAAGTATCAAGGTTGACTAAGCTGGTGATATATTACTGTATCATTTTTCCACATGAAATATTTCATAATACAAAGTGAAAATAAAAGATTTAGGCATAAACATAGAAAACTTTGGGATATATGGTAGAATATTTGATGTATCATGGCACACACGTCACTCTAAGAACATTTAAGTTTCTTTCTTCATTTTTGTCAGTGAACAGCTTTTTTCTGGCCTGCCTCACTAATGAAGTTCCAATAGCAGAATCTCTTATTGTTTTTTTTTTTTAATCCTCACCTGAGGATATGTTTATTGATTTTAGGGCAGGGGGGAGAGAGAGGAGAGCATGTGCGTACCTTAGAGACATCAATGTGAGAAACATCGACCAATTGCCTCCCATGTGTGCCCCAACTGGGGATCGAACCTTCAACCTAGGTATGTGCTTTGATTTGGAATTGAACCCACAACCTCTTGGTGCATGACAGGATGTTCCAACCAAGTAAACCACATGGCCAGGGCCTCTGGCCTCTTGCTGTATTTTAAAAATATAATACATCCTCTTACAAGTCAGTGAGCCCAGATAAATGCTTTTGTTCAAAGTTTACTTGGCAACTCTCCTATCTCCAACAGTGGTCATTCCATACCGTCATCAGCCTTTTTCCTGATTTCCCTCCGCCCCACTCTTTTCTCATTTTCGTTCAATAAACCCCCTGAGATGATGTGGGCTATGAGTTAACTCACACAATCCTCTTTGGGCTCAGAAAATTGACATGTCTCTCATTTTATGATCTTGAAGCTGCACCTGTATATGCCTCTCCAGCAGTTTTCCTCTTTCACTGTGTCCTTAACCTCCTCTCTCTGTCTTACTTACCTTCTCTGACTCTGTCCTCTTATCTGTAAAGTGGAGACAGTACATACTAATTTCCAACACTGGAATAAACATTGAATGAGATAAAAAAGAGAACCTATGTAAACGTTAATTTTTACTGTAAAAGCCATATGTCTTCAAGTGATGATAATTTACAATCCAGGTTTTTAAGTTTAGAAAGATTTTATTGACTGTCTTAGAGGGATCCTGTTTGTATAATATCTGTCTCTAAAATACCTACAGAAAGCACTTGCAAAAATATATCATAAACAAAAACCAGGGAAGGAAAAGAAAATCAAATATGTGCCAAGTGTTAAAAGGAAATTGCACGGAAGATATTTAAAAGTTTGTAGAGCATGATTCATTTAATGGCAATTTTGGATTCTCTTCACTCTATTTTTTTCCTATAAGGTGACACTTTCTTCTCCAGAACTAATCAGAAGAATGTTTGAGTTTTGAAAGTACATGTTTTAAAATTGATAAAAATGATGCATTTTCTTATGCTCAAATTAGTAAATTGATATAGCATTCCGAAGGAACAGCAGGACATAAAAATACTTTTGCACAGTACTCTGAAACATTACGGATGCGTTTTTGGACTAGCTGCTCATTTCCTAAACAGATTTATTTGATAGCTTTTCTCATTTAATAAAAGGATGAATTGGAAAAATATGAACAGATTGTAATGACCAAAAATAAATGAACTTGACAACCTGGAAGATGAGCAGCTGCCAATGGACTGAATAATAATGTAGGCGAACTTTGGCTCGCACAATTTATGTATGAATGAGAAATAAAATTTTGACATTTAAGTTTAGAACAGGCTGCCTAGAAGAGGATTTTAGAAAAAAATAACATTTTTAATATCAAAAAAGATACTTTTCTAAAATATGTTGTTGACCGTGTTTTACCTAATAATTTTAAATACCCTTTCTCCCCACTTCCTCTCCTCTCTTTCTTTCTTCAATTCAAAAATGCAAAAATAAAATCCTGACAAGGATGACTATAATGAAGACTGTAGTTTTGCCTTTTTTGATTTCATATTATTCATAAAAGCAAAAATTGTAATCTTTTTTTATATATCTTGATTATAGCTGATACCTCTGACAAAATAGAATCATCATCCTTTTAGAAAACTGGTATTTCGTTTCAACTGTTTCTTGCTGCCTATGTAATCTTGAGTAAGTCACTTAACCTCTCTAAGCCTTAGATTCTTCGTATATAGGAAGAAAATAATAATTCAAGAATATCGCGATATAATAAAGTAATGCCTCTAAAAGTATGTTAAAGCTTTCTATTTAATAAACTATGCAAAATTAAGATTTTACCTATACA
Source organism: Mormoops blainvillei (assembly GCA_004026545.1). NCBI lineage: Eukaryota > Metazoa > Chordata > Mammalia > Chiroptera > Mormoopidae > Mormoops > Mormoops blainvillei. Next base: position 135,398 of record PVJD01004348.1, read on the forward strand.
TTTCACACATTACTGGCAACATCTATTAGAGCATGTGGGCAATTGAGCTTTTATTTTCATTCATATATTTGGCACTGAGTAGAAACATTCAAGCAGCCATAAAGCAATTAAGGTGACTCTACTTAAGGATTTAAGTAAAGAACCTTGAAGAGGTGGTCTACTCTCTTTGTATTAAGGCTAAAGAAACAAAAGGCTTAGAGAGGGCTCTTGTGTTCTGAATCCTTCCAGGTGGTAAACTTTTTATTATTCTGCACTGTCTTCCTTTTCATAGGTTAGGGATGGAAACCAGTGCTCGTTGACTTTGTGAGCCCCATGTTAGGTATTTTATGCGGGCTCTTCCAAATAACAAACATTTGTGGAATAGTTACTGCGATAGGCAATAGGAATTTAAAGATAAAGACAAATAAAGCATAGCTGTTGCCCACAAGCAGTCACAATATAATAGTGGAACATGTGCATATGAAAAGAGTGGCACTAAATTGGGTTATGTGCTTTAATAGAAGTATGCAAAAAGTGTTCAGTCATGATAATAAAAGGGACAAAGAGGTTGTGGTCAGGGTAGGCTTCTGAAAAAGGAGATACTGGATGGGGAGGAGTCTGCCAGTTGTGTGTGTGTGGATCTGTGGGTGGCAGGACCCGATGGAGATGGTCAAAAAAGCACATCCTAAGTGAAAAAGAACATCACGTGCAAAAGTACAGGGCAAAACACTCGGTGTGTTTGTAAAATGGCAGGCAATTTAGCTGCCTTAGCGGCAGAGTGTGAACAACAGAGGAAGGGTGTAGAGAGATCGAAGGGGTGGAGAGAGGTCATTCCGGTTGAGCAGACCTCGCTTAAGATGTGGGAATTGACAGTGAAAGCTGGATGCAATTATGTCCTGATCAACCCATCATAAGTTGAAGATATCATAAGTCAAAAATGCATTGAATACACCTAACCTGTTGAATCCCATAGCTTAGCCTAACCTACCTTAAATGTGCTCAAAATTATCTGGATATAACGTCACCATGAGTTGAGGAGGATGTGTAATGAATGGCCTTCCTCTTCTCATCAGAAGCAGAAGACACAGACAGGCATTTTTTTAGACATAATGGGATGCAAAAAATACAAAACGCAATATTCAAAAATTGCTGGCAACCCAGTACACTGGAGAGGACTGGTGTTTACCCCTTTCCCC